>JAECMU010113054.1:0-14357 GCA_016106625.1 Dracogyra subfuscus
CCTGGTCTGCTAGCCTTGGCCCTGGTCTGCTATCCTTGGCCCTGGTCTACTAGCCTGGGCCCTGGTCTGCTAGCCTTGGCCCTGGTCTGCTAACCTTGGCTCTGGTCTACTATCCTTGGTCCTGGTCTGCTAACCTTGGCTCACGTCTACTAACCTTGGCCCCTGTCAAAATTCTATAATAAACTGACAAGACTGTTTTACATGTTAGTATGTTTTTATTTTTCATTCTGGAAAAAATATATCGGAGCGTTTTAAAATAAAAAATAAATAAAAAGTACCTTTTGTTAAATGTTACAAAAATTACTGTTGGATGTTTTATTTAATGTGTACAAAGCCAAAATTAGGGTGCGAAAAGTGACTAGTCGACCTTAATTTGAAGACATGATTTGAATTTTTTTTTTTTTTTTTGGAAATGGGCAAATTATACTCGCTAAATCACTATTTTACATGTAAGTAACAAAGTGTGTGAATAAGAAAATATCATACAGTGTTATAAGAGAACAAAGTACTTTTAACAGTTGCTTTTCATGTTTCATCTTTTAAAAGATGAGAAAACCGTCTTAATCATAATCTTTATCTTTGAATATAACCTAAAAATGGCACTACAACAAAAACGTATATGTTACTAATTATGCATTGTTTTGATCTGTCCTGTCTTGCTATTTAATGCAGAACGTTTGAAATTTTCTATAGGATTGATGGAATATGTTTTAACAGTACTGTTACACCTGTACTAGTAACTGCCCATCATAGCTGCTATTAATATATGTATATTAATAGTTGCATGCATCCTTGGAGGAAAAGAAATCTTACGTACTGATTAAATTTGGTCAGAGGCTAATGTTTAAACAAAAATAAGTTTTTATGCTTAGGATGGGGCGGGATTCTTAATAATATTTTTTTTTTTTTAATTAAAAATGTTTTCAGTGTTGTGAGTTGCATGAGTTTGTTTTTCGATCTATGCAAGTTACTTGAGGTAAATATCCCTGTGGCAAATATATAGGTTGTGTAAAGATGAATGAATGCTAATGACCTATAGTTGGAATAATTTTGGGAGCAGAAGCAGGACTTGTTTTTATTTATTATGATTTTTTTTTTTTTTTTTTTAATAAATGAAGGTTCAAAGGAGGTTTTAAAAAAGTCTGAGAAAAAAGAAAAACATGTTTAATAAATGAGACAGAATGTCATCTATTAAAAAGAATACCCGTACAGTGTTTCTGCCAGAATTTTTTTGGGGTATGGCTCTATGAAATTGAATGTTGCCACAGTCAACAGGGGGAATGGGATGCATTACATTAGGGTTGGTTGGGGTTAAGAAAATCATACAATAATGATTAGAGTCGTTAATTTTGTCAAATTGTTAACTTCTTTTTTCTTTTTTTTTGGGGTGGTATGGTGCCATACCCGTTTTACCCTCTGACAGAAACCCTGCCTATAATAAATATATATTAATGTGAAATAAGCTGGGCTAGAGTACATTGTGTAGTTGTTTGAGCACTGTTATTTATTTATGTTTTATCTATGTATGTACTTGCATGTATAATCTAATTATACACACTCCTAGATATACTCTTACTGTTTTCACACTGTACAGAAACAATTCTTTTGTTGTATATAGTTATTAAACCTATGCTGTTGATTAAAGATTCCGTTAATGATTTATTTTTGTTCTGTGAAGCTAAATTAAGCCTTCTTTTATATATGTAGATTCCCATTTGCAACCATTCCCACAACCTCTGTGTGCTGCCCGCTGATGACAGTCACTCGTATATCCTATTACTACACACAGATTTGACTGGATCAAATTACTAAAACATATACACTGTGAAACCTGTATCAACCAGGATCATGTTGGGGACCTAATATATAACCAATTTAGACCAGATCCAGACCTTGTTTTTTAAGGTGCGCGGGTGCAGTTGCGCTCGTACAGCACACGTAATTTCAATCTGACGAGTGTAAAAAACCCAGCACTGGTTACACTGAACAACGGTGCACGTAAAATAGATGGTCCTGTTATTAAAACAATAAACATTTAAAACATGGCAGTGACTTCCATTTACTCATTAAATTGTTATTTCTCTTTGTTGAACAAATTGGCAAAATGGTTTAATAGACAGTTTTGTAGATGTACAAGTCAAAATCCAATCGGAGCTACACTGCCTATTTTATTTATTTTAGAGAGTGATTTTTCACTCGCCTTAGCATATTGACATGTGCGATTTTCCACTCGCCTATAATTTTCAAAAACCAAGGACAGAATATCTGGGGTCTAATTCACTAAACTCTCACAACTTTACGATCTTGCAGTGCAATGCTAAAAGACTTACAAAGAGAATGCTTTGTTGTCTAGTAGAGCCTAAGAGACCTTTGTGAATTAAGCCCTTGGTTTTTAAACGGTCACGTTTTAGAAGTTAGAAAATTCAGAACCATAAAACATGGCCGGTTTTGGTGGTTAGTTTACTTTCGGCCGACCGTTCAAAAATTGCACCAAAATTCCTTCATACTGAAATGCGCACCTTTTCTTTTTGGCATAATTAATACTCCATTCAAAATTCCATAGCCCCATCACCACCACCCCCTACCTGCTACCGATCCTGATTGGACTGCTGGTGCTCCCTTGCATCTGCCGGTGCAGGTGGTCCCTCCTACCTCCCCCCCCCCCCCCAACTTTCTGTCGCTACAACAGCTTGCTCTGAATGTGCACATTAAACCCTATGACCTGACCTGACCTGACCCGACCTGACCTGGTGGTTAATTCAGGGTCTGGTTTAGACAGGTTTCACAGTATATATAATATGTAGGCTTAGATTTTTTTATGTGTACTTCATGTCTACGTGTACTGATGGAGTTTAATGTCACCGAATACAGTGTGTTACACACGTTGGTCCTTCTTTGTAAAATACAGTCCACCCATTTTGAACGTTAAGAAATGTTTACAGCAGGTAACATCTATATAATTTTACAAGGACATCCTGTGTGTGTAAATGATGACATCACAAATACACGTTGCCATACACATAAGCAGTCTAAAGCTTTCCAGTATTTAACAAATAACGTAGTATGGTCATTATGGTTTTGTCTAAACCATTTACTCCTATAGGCAAGGCACCCAACAGCGATTTGTAGGAGCAGTCACAACCTTATCAAACCTTCTTTTGGACTCTTTTTAACTTAAAGTTAGTTTTGTTGAATGACACCACTAAAGTACATTGATTAATTATTCATTGGCTGTGAGTGTCAAACATTTGGCAATTTGTTCATGTGTTCAGAGAAGACCTGCTACATTTTTTATTAGTAGCAAGGGATATTTTAAATGCACTTTCCCACAGACAAAACAGCACATACCACAGCATTTGATATTCCAGTCATGGGGCACTGGTTGGGATGGAGAAGTGGGGGAAGTACGGTCCAAATCTGATTCGGAACTCCTTTTTTTTTTTTTTTCACGTGCCCATATACCCCAAAGGCTTCAGGCACATCCATCCTAGGTCCGATCTCTGGCTTGGCCAGTGACCCGACCTCAGATAGAATACAATCGGAGAATGGATCCACCAAGGAGGTTTGAACCTGCAATCAAAGCACCCCAGGTGAGCACTCTAGTAACAGTTAGTTAAATCCTCGGACTTGTTGCCATGTGCAAAAGAAACGAACTGGTTTTGTTCTTCAGATTAATATTATGGCATACTGCCCAATCTCGATTACTATATTCTAAGAAATTACATGTAACTAATTAAATATTTCTCTTCAGTTAACGTGCTTAATGAATACGGTGTTTCACAAACTATTTCCAACCCACCCCACCCATATTTTGTTGGTGAATCAATGATAGTTGAGAACTAATGCTCATTTTGGAAGTTAAAATATTGCAGTTGTCTTGGAAATGTTTTATTTAACCACACACTCAACACATTTTATTTACAGTTATATGGAATCAAAAATTGTCTGGGATTCTAGGATTTCAGGTGGTGCTTTTCCGTTTTCTCTTTCCTTTTTTATTATTATTATAATTCAAAAGAAGAGAAGAAATTGACAAGAATGTGTGGATAGTTTTTCTTGTTGGTAGTTGAATGACAGCAGTATGTTGTTTAAACAGCAATAGTAGACTACTAGGGCCAGTCAGACTAGACAGCTACTACAGTTTTTAAATTCGAGCAACATGACAGTTTATTTATTTATTTTAAATTAACTTTTTTTCCGCTATGCAAACTCACATTGGTCCATTTCTTGTTATCAAAACCACTAAAACATTTCCTGGACTTTTATTCACTAAACTCTTGCTACTTTATGATCTCGCAGTGCAACGCTAAAAGACTTGCAAAGAGGATGCTTTGTCGTCTAGCAAAGCCTAACAGACCTGGTATTTTTATTTCGTTAATTACAATTTAGTACCTTTCCACATGGCTTCCTGGTCATAGTTTGTAACAAAGCGGTGTGACCATAATTTGTAATCAAGTGTTGTGATGAACCAAGCCTAGTAAGTAAGGTGACATTTTTTTAAGTGCATAAAACATTATTCATTCCAAAAAAACACCAGTTTAATAAATAAATAATGTGTGTATCCTGTTTTATGTTAAGTAAGTGCTAATTAAGAGTCTGTACAAATTAATTTATCCTGTTAATATTGTCCGGGATATTTCCGTAGTGCTGTCAGTTAATAGACAGGAAGAAAGTTATTTATTGGTGTTGAAGAGAATCGGTTGATTTTTGGTGCCAACTATATAATTAGAAGGAAAGTGTTAAAAATAAATTGAGATATATTTTCTTGGTTATATATTGGTATAAGACATGATATGCAATTCCACATAAAATGAAAAACAAATATTCCATTTTTATTGCTAAAGAAAATTGTTCAGTAATTATGTTTTATCCTTTATTCGTGTGAGGTCAAATGAGCAATATGGTGTGTAATTTATTACCAAGAACCTATGACTGTTTCAGTTTTAAGATTACATGTACAATACTGTGAGAACCATATTGTTTTCGGCGTGTTTTTGTTCATGCTGTTCACAAATGTATGGAGGGGAACATTATTACATTGAAAGCAATACAGTTTATACTGTTTCTGGTATATACCATGCATATTTTGGAGATCATGAGAGTTTAGATAAATCTGTTATTGCAATAAGTCTTTAACTATTTGTTGATAATTTACTATTTATTATATATTTATATCAACCACTAACCTGTTATGTTCATATGTTTGTAAAGCTGATATTTGTCGTTGGGATATAACATGTTACTTAATATTATTGATACTTGTAAGATACTATTCTTTGTTGATACCTTTTTTTGTCCCTTTTTCTTTCTTTTTTTGGTAGTTATTTGTTATCAAACAACTATGTTATTGTAAAAGTCTGTTACCCCCATCATGGCAAAACCCTGTTACTATTAATTTATTGCATAAAGTAAACATATTTCTGTTTGAAGTAACTTACGGCTTCAGTGTAATGTCTATGCAAAAAGGTATCATAGGTTCTAAATATCTTTTGTAAAGCAATCCATTGTTGTAACTCATTGGTATCTCGGACTTCAATCAAAGCTTACTATTTGCTGGATCGATAACTGAAGCTGGAAATGGGGTCCTGGTGGTATGGATGTTCATAGTTTACTGTTAAGACATGTATAATGTGCGTGTGTCCATGAATTATTTACAGTTCATTGAAACCTAATCGACAGCAAGAATAGAGAAATGAAAAAATCCTAGAGAAAAAGTTTACATGTGTGATTTAAGATAATAGTTATGCTATTACACTTGTCTTTAACTGAAGATGAGTTTCTTTCTGGACATGGAGCAGGGCCCGTTTTACACACATGTATCCCCAAACATTAACGTCAGATATGTTATAGTAACGTTATATATATATAACTATAGTATTTGTACATGGGGTTTCTGTTTGGGGGTACCTGTGGTTTTTACGAATCAATCTATAGTGCTCACTTCACTTCAAGTGTATACAGTAGTTTTGCATCCAAGATGTTCTTAGTGCTAAGATCGCTTAGTAAAACCGGTCCCTGGTTTTAAACAGTCGAAACACGGTAATTGCATAATTATTAGAGATGGGTCTTCCTAACTACATGTATTTGCACTGACTATAATTGAATTGTAAAATTGTTGTAGACTGTAGAAATAATGAAGCTGGTATCTTCTTAGTATAGATCTACGTCCTTTACTTCCATAGACCTATTGACATGGTGCAAGATGTTCACAAGTTAAATTACTGATCTTATATTCTAGGTTTTACATATCTTTTGCCAGACTGGGCTTATAGAGAATATACATGTAGCTGGACCCCTCCAGGTTGCGGCTACGTACAGCGACATACAATGAGAATGTTAGTTTGTAAAAAACAAAATACAGAATCATAATTTCATAGAACATTTATATCTAACACACACACACATGCATACATATAATTTTATTAGTTCTATATTTACTCCTAGTGAAGAAGTTACAGATTATTAAAGCTATCCTAACGCTACAATTTTGTAAGTTCATCTTAAGCTATGACTTCACTACATCAAATGCCATAGCCTACGATAATTTTATGATATCATAGATAACTTTGAAAATATTAAGATGACTTTGAAAATCTATTCTCTGCGTTGCAAGGGTAAACAAAAGATATAAGATGCCTTTTATACATTTGCAAAGATATTTTTATTGCATTATGAAATATAAATATAAATTACATTGAAAACATTCACTGTTAATTTTTAATAATCTTTAAATTACAAGCCAATCAAAAAAAAAATATATATTAATTTTTAAGATGTGTGATGTTTCATTCACATGTCATATATAAGCATAAATTAAGTGAATAATTAAAATCAATCCAAATGGTTTACCCATCATGTTTTCCATTTAATCAAATTTTACAAACTAGAAGTAATTTTCTACACCCTTTGACTGATTATTTTTAAAACCTTTCTATTTTTATACATGGTATTAATGATAAGTAATTGTATTAAACATCATATACATGTATAACAAGGGTGTGCTTACAAATTCGTATTGCTTAAAGTGATTTAAAATGTTCATGCCTTCTCAAAATGGACCTTTAAGTTAGTGGAAAGTAACCAATGGGCTAGCATTAAACATCTTTAATTTGTAACTGATTATATGATTTTCAACACATATTTGAATTAAACTGCCTTTTAATCATTCAACATTAAATAGACGAATTGAACAAGATTATATAACTTTTATTTGGCCTTGTTAATGTTACCAGCAATATCACCTTACTAAGTATTGGTGTGGGTCGTTATAAGAAAAACTTATTTTAGGAATTAATCTAATTGGTGGAGTGTTTTGGGTGCTAAATGGGTTGTTATAAGAAAGAATATTTTTAGGAATTAATCTAATGGGGTGGAGTGTGTTGGGTGCTAAATGGGTTGTTGTAAGAAAGAATAATTTTAGGAATTAATCTAATGGGGTGGAGTGTGTTGGGAGCTAAATTGGTTGTTATAAGAAAGAATAATTTTAGGAATTAATCTTATGGGGTGGAGTGTGTTGGGTGCTAAATAGGTCATTATAAGAAAGAATATTTTTAGGAATTAATCTAATGGGGTGGGGTGGAGTCTGTTGGATGGTAAATGGGTAAAATGCTGTAGCCGGTGTCTAAACACTGTTCAGGTTTCTCTGTACAATTGCTGCTATGTGTTGCTGTAGTGGTAATGTGCCATTGCTTGGAAACCCAATAAATAATTTGTATAATTAAACTTTGCTTTGTAGGTAGTATACATGTCGCTTTTCTAGACTGTGATTTATATTGCATGCCATTTTTAGACATGATTATTTAAAACAAATTAATTTCTGTAGTCAAAGTGATTTTAATTTATTTATGATGAATTTCTATAGTACAATGGTAAAAACTAAATTGTTCCTTTTGTATGTGATATGTACATTTGGTGAGGTGGGTGGGTTTTTTTTGGTTTTGTTATTAATTCTACAATTTTATTACAATGTTTTATTGTAATATTTATACCTAGGGGAGTGTGTAAACTAAAGGATGGTTGGGTTGGGTTTGTTTTGTTTTTTGGGGTTGTTTTGTTTTGCTGCTTCAGTGATAAACAATTGTAGCCAATATAGGGTAGGGTCTATTCAATTCAAGTTTTGTCTTTGGTTTTTATAAGTGAACATTATTCTAAGCTTGTCTTGTTTATTTTTCTCCATCATCAGCAGATTTTAAGTTTGTGGTCGTAACAAAGAATGAGGCCACTGATGATCGTTAGTTTTATTGAGTTTTGCTATGGTAAAAATAATCCAAAGCCAAATTCACTAAACTCTCACAACTTTGCGATCTTGCATTCCAATGCTAAAAGACTTGCAAAGATGGTGCTTTCTTGTCTAGCAGAGCCTAAGAGAGCTGTGTGAATTAGGCCCATGATAACAATATTTTACGTTTGGTCCAGTGCAATATCAAACATATAAATCCTATCAATGTGTTGGGCGAAGTGCTTTTTAAAAAACCTACACCAAACATTTGTCAGAGTTCATAGAACTTGTGCAAAATTTAGTCTTCCTGTGAGAAAACCATCAAATCGATCCTTAAATTCATGTAGGCGCGTATTCTTAGGGTACTAGCATCAAACTTAGACTAGTCATTAATCACTGTTTCTATCGCTATGTTGTCTCTTAGTTTACATCTACCTGGCATTGTCCACCTGGCCCATTGCTTAATGTAAAACTTTAAGAGTCTAGACTTCGGATTTTCATTGGTATCACATGAATACAATTTTGTGTGGCATTACCATGATGTTAAAGAGTAAAGGTTGATTCATACTTCTCCGTCGACACAGGTCGGCGGGTACTTGGAACACTGGGTTCATACCCCAACCGTTCCGTCAAACATCTCAAGCTCTCCGTTAAACAGGCGAATGCATTCCAAAATTTGCGAGCTTGGGGAAAGCTGTTGGAGTGTAAACACAATCACAACGCAGTGTTCCGAGTACCCGCCGATCAGTGTCGGCGGAGAAGTATGAATCAACCTTAAGAGTCTTTGAGTGTAGGCTGTAAAAGTTTTGTAAGCACCAAGTCTGATCCGGTGAATCCTGGAGTTTTATGAAATAGTTTTATTTATTTCTAAATGTCAGTATTGTATTCCAATAGTGTATGAAAGCAAATATATCAAATATTGTAACCAAAAATTTAGATTTGTATAAAAAAAAATCCCATTTCACAGTTTTGAATTTTGTGAATTTGTTTGGAAAGAGTAGATTTTTAACAACAGGAGACCTCTATTTAAAAGAATACAAATGTCGCAAAGAAAAGAATATCATACCAATGTTTTATAATAATTAATTACTGTTGTGAACATGTCACGTTTGCCAAAGAACTTGTATCAATACAGTCTGACCTTGTTACAATGACCATGTTCGTACCTGCATGTGTTACTTTGTCATTTCATCAAATTAGCCACTGTGAATTTGCTATGAGTTACCTCCCTTGACAAGGAAAAGGACTGTATCATTAACCTCTTGTTGTTATGTTGCAAGGTAAGTCCCAACTTTTAAAATCAGCATTTTTTTTCTCTAAATTTTTGCAGAATGACAAATAAATCCACGACTTCATGCATTTATGTCACATCCAGAAATAGTTTTTTAAATTCATAATTTCTAAATAAATATGTATGTTTATTTCTGTTATAATTAACAATGTAAAGAACATGCATATCTAGTCATACACGTGGAGTCCGACAAGTCTCATAACAAGCCATAAACGACTAATAAAAATGTATCACTTTTCTCTAGATGTCACTGCAATTGGTCAGTACAAACAGTGGTTGTAGGATAAAAGGTGTCTGTAGTTGTGTATGATCATCTTCATGCACTTACTTCAAGTGAATCTATTTCAAGTGACAGGGTGAATCTACTTCAAATGATGGGGTGAATCTACTTCAAAGTGATGGGTGGGTGAATTTTCTTCAAGTGACGGGTGGGTGTATCTACTTCAAGTGATTGGTGGGTGAATTTTCTTAAAGTGACAGGTGGGTGGATCTAATTCAATTGACAGGGGTGAATCTACTTCAAGTGATTGGTGGGTGAATCTTCAAGTGACTGGTGGGTGGATCTACTTCAAGTGATGGGTGGGTGAATCTACTTCAAGTGACGGGTGGGTGGATCTACTTCAAGTGATGGGTGGGTGAATCTACTTCAATTGACAGGGGTGAATCTACTTCAAGTGATTGGTGGGTGAATCTTCAAGTGACAGGTGGGTGGATCTACTTCAAAGTGATGGGTGGGTGGATCTACTTCAAATGACGGGTGGGTGGATCTACTTTTAATGACAAGAGGTGAATCTACTTCAAGTGATGGGTGGGTGAGTCTTCTTCAAGTGGATGGGGAAAAAAAGAGTAAAGTCTTCCTCATCCGGTTGCAATCGCATTCGCTGTATTAAGAAATATTATTCTTTATAAATTGTTAAATATTATTCTGATAAAACTTCATCCTGTTGTGCCATGGTTATCAAGTAGCATTTCCAGTCCAGTATTCTCTCATTTCTCAGTCCACACAGAAAGTCATCGTTTTATTTATTTAAATTCCACAATATATGACGTTCATGAAAAGGTATATTTTTTAAACATATGTACATAGAGATTTTGAAATTATTTATACAAATAATGAAGTACTGGTCATAATAATACAGGTTAATATTGCAAGGATGAGCATTAATCGTTGGACATGATACATTTCTTGTGATATTCAAAGTATCTATCAATGCATTTTGTATTTGTTATGTAGCACTTGTCAATTGTCTTGATGACTTTATCGTAGTTTATTTTGATATGAAAACAAATATATAGACATGGGTTTTTTGAAGGTACAGTTGTGTGTGCAGACCTGGGCCCTGTTTTTACAAAGTGGTCTTAACACTAAAATCACCATAAGTACATAGCTACCTTAAGTTGATCTTAGCGCTAAGATCGTTTTGTAAAACTGGGCCCTGTTATTTTTGAGTCTTGTCTTGTTATAGGTATTGTGCAATCAAATAGATGGTGACAAGTCAACGATAGTAGATTTGTCATCAAGAATCAAGATCAGTGATTTACTACAATAGAGAGATCAATTAAAGGTCATTGACAGTCACTTTTCACACCCTTGTTTTGGCTTCATACACAATAAATATAGCATATCTTAATTTCACTTGAAATCTGTATTTCGTAAAAGGTACAATTTTTTAATCGCAAGATTTTCAATCAAAACTTTCAGGTGCATTAGTAATGTTTAAAAAACAAAAATCAATGGCAATTTTGCATTGGAATATTTCTAACATTCTTAAAACGGAAACGTCATGTGCCTAGTTTATTGTTATTGTAAGAAGATGCAAATTGGTCTGCTAACTGTGACTCTATAACAAGCAGACAGCATTGTTTACAGGTCATTATTATTCATTTTTTAATCATTTTAGGCAAAATATTAATTTCAAGTCTTAAAAGATGAAAGAAATAAAAAGTACCTTTTGTCAAATATATCATATAAAAAATTTACCATTGGATAGGTTTTATTTATTGTGTATAAAACCAAAACAAAGGTGCGAAAAATGACTGCCGTCGAGTTTAGTGCTAAACCATTGATTTTCTGCTTGATTTCAAAAACATTCATTTAAACTGAAATCAAATGGTAGGCCATTTAGAACCAGAGTTCAACTGTATGCATATATCTATGAATTTGTTATTTACACCTGAGAATATGTTTTGAATAGGTATATATACTACTTTGCTGTTTGTCTGATTTAAAGACCTGTGTTTCTTTTAGATGTATTCTTACACATATTGTAATTATTACATTGTTGTTAATGCAGTTTGTCGGAAATTAAATGTAGATACTTGTAGCCTTGACTTGATTAACATTTTCGCTCTCTCTCTCTTTCTTTTTTAATATTTTTTTTTTGTGCTTGTACAATGATCTGTTAATTGTAATGTGTCACAACTCCCATTCCTGGTCCGTTGCCATTTTGTATGAAGTACAGTCTGCATTATGACAGCAGCTAGTAAGCCCTTTTTTGCAGATACATTGTACATTGTACATGCACCAAATTGTGTTACCTGTATATAATCTACTTTAAGAGACTGGAGATAATGTGCAAGGGTTTATGTTTATTTTGATTTTGAATCCAAAACTGGCAAATGTTCATCCTTTTAAAAGTCTTAATAATGGATGATTTCTTTGTTTTGTCTTTGACTTTCCTTCAAGTGTGTATTAAATATATAATCTGTATCTTCTGATTTATTAATTAATACACAGAGATAAGCATGCCAGTGTTACTCTCCGTGACCAAAAGAGAAATAGCATTGTTAACTGAATATGCATGTTTCAGTGATATTGAAGCATTCTCTGGTGACTATTTTAATAATTGTATTACTGTTCAAGCTGTTGTCCTCACATTGTATTTTACTGTTTAGTTTTGATTGCTATGTTACAATTGGAACTTAACAGTCATGACAGGACTATTTTTACGACATAACATTTATTAGTAAATAAATTATACATATGGTGACACTTTTATATATGTCCATGGGGTTTTAGATTCCATGTACCGCATCTGATCCAGGATTTAAGTGAAGGTGTGAGGTAGTAAGGAGATGTGTTTTATGATACTGAAATGCCCAATTAAATTAAGAGAATTGCGAGATTCAGAAATGCCAAAGAGGAGGATTAATTGTAGCCTGGATCCGTGCTTGGGTGTTGATACAATCAAATCTTAATGTAGGTACAGTCTGTGATGATTTCTCAAGCAACTTGCCCTCATGTGATATGGTGTGCGTATAACATGGCAATAGCTGATTTTTAGTGGAGTGCTTTATGGTGTAAAGGTTCTACTATACATGTTGAATTTTACTCTTGTCACATTGCCATACGTTTCTGTGGATAGTGAAATGCCAATATAAATATGGTCTTTTCCAGTTTTTGTATGCATATTTTATTTTTAAAAACGGTGAAAAGTCCTGAAATTCAGTATTGATGGAATCATTTGGACTCATAAGTTCAAACTTTGTCTGTGCTAAAGCAAGGTAAACAAGTCTTAAGACTCAAAATATTTGATTTGGCCAAGATGTGTTTGAGCTACCTTTAGTATCGTTTTCATTATGCCAAGCAGCAATATCCATGTATGTTGTAAAGCATTTAAAAACTTAACATTTATAATCACACACCTTGGTGTGAAAAAAAACAAACCCAGTGCATTTGTGTTCTAAGCCATTATATTGTAAAATGTTCTTGATTGGTAGGAAAGTAGTATTACAAATCTACTGTTGTTATATCTCAGAATCTAATGATTGCCATTTGGTTTCTTGTACAGAAATTGCTAACATGTCTCAGAACAGCCAAACAAAAAACAAAGAGAAGATACGTTATGATTGCTCTTTACAAATGTCTGCTCAAACTATGGCCTGTATTATTATACTTTGTGCATTTTAATGTCTTGGTTTCCTAGCTGCATCTATGATTAATCACTATGCCATACTGGTTAGAAAAAAAGGAAGGTTGGGAATGAAACACCATCCACAAGTGCTGACAATGTGTTTTGGGCATAATTTGTATAACTTTTCAAGGCACAATGCAAGGCTCTGCAATATTTATGTTACATCATGCAAATGTGTTTATTTTATTGTACACATGTCATTCCAAAGGTTGTGTATTTTTGATTATGCTTTATTTTCTTTTTGTTTTGTTTCACCAGCTTCCATTTCATGTTGTCATGTCATTGCTGTGCATAGCTTTGGCAATATAGCAAGGTATTATGTATTCATCGATGCATATAATATAATATTATATATATATATATATATATATATATATATATATATATATACATACACATATATGACAATTTAGAAATGCAACATTGAATTCAGTTCGAATAAATAAATATTTCATGAGATCATATTTGTATTTGTTTTTAAGTCATCTGAGCTGAAGGCTCAAGTGACTTTTTGTGAATCGTTTTTATCAGTGGTCAAATCTCATTTGTCCTGCATCCATCTTTGTAACCGGCCTCAGTGGCATCATGGTTAGGACATCGGTCTACAGGCTGGTAGATACTGGGTTCGGATCCCAGTCGAGGCATGGGATTTGTGATTCAGATACCGATTCCAAACCCTGAGTAAGTGCTCCGCAATGCTCAATCAGAAAAAAATTAGGGGTCAAGCTGCTCATTTATGAGATCACGGGTAACGTTTATGATTACCCTAGTTCCTCACAAACGTTTATTGGTTCAAACACAGTGGCTACTTGACCCAGTGGTACCAGATGAAATAAAATTGCATACATTTTTTGCCCTGATGAAACTGAGGTTTTTTTTACAACCAACACAATCACATTTATAACCAATCACAGAACTTGTGGTGTTCACCTCT
>JAECMU010113101.1:0-14927 GCA_016106625.1 Dracogyra subfuscus
GAATAGAATCATGCTTACATGGTAATTCAGAAGTGGTTTACAGCCAGCTTCACACATCCCTTATTAATCTGTCTTGTCATGTCATGTCATAGGGTTTAACATGCACATTCAGAACAAGCTGTTGTAGTGCACGCCTGTCGTGGGCACAAGCTCTTTCGTCCAAGACAGAAAGTTGGGGGGGATGTAGGCGGGGGTGGTGGTGGTGGGGCTATGGAATTTTGAATGGAGCATTAATTATGCCAAAGAGAAAGGTGTGCATTTCAGTATGAAGGAATTTTAGTGCAATTTTTGAATGGTCGGCTGAAAGAAGAAAGGATACTGAGCTAATATAGTTTTGGAATTTAGTAGATTGAGAGTAGCTCGTTAATTAGACCTCATCTGTCTTATCTAGCATTCTATATATACCAACACATTTTGTCAGTCCTCCTTCAATCCAGATGAGACAATTTTATTTTAAAATTACAGCAAGTTTATTTATGCTTCAGGTTGTAAACCCAGTAGTTAATGTGGATGGGGTTGGGGGATGTGACAATTTATAGTGGTTTGATTTATTTACTGTCCTGTTTGTTTGTGCTTAAAGTTGGAGACACATTGGTTTCTTTTTTGATGCCTCAGGTTGTAGACATTGGTTAATGTGTGTAGGGGTGGGGTGTGTTTACAATAGGTTGATTGATTTACTGTTCTGTTTGTGTCTTTGTTTATACTTTAGGTTGTAGACACTCTGGTTAATGCAGGGGTCAGACTTGTCGAGAA
This sequence comes from Dracogyra subfuscus, assembly GCA_016106625.1. Lineage (NCBI taxonomy): Eukaryota > Metazoa > Mollusca > Gastropoda > Neomphalida > Peltospiridae > Dracogyra > Dracogyra subfuscus. The sequence continues at coordinate 754 of JAECMU010113101.1, forward strand.
AGATGACTATGGTTGCACTCCTCTTCTGTATGCTTCTCTCAACAGGTTATTTAACCATGGAAGATATTTTCTAAGTAAGTACATAATAAAGTGGTCGGAAAAGAACCTTGATAACTCAATTTGGGTTTTTAGCAGATCCATTGTGATATTTCCAAAAACTTAACACGAAAAAGGGGTGAAACATCTTAAGTTATACAATATGTTTTCATTGAAAAACAAAAACCAAAGCTGTCATACTCTCAATTAATCTATTTTGTGTTGTTCTTTTATTATTTCTGGTGGGTGCCATGAACAAAACAGTGGAAATGTGAACTGGAGAATGCACTGTATAAAGTTTCATGAATGTTGTGAATTAAACTAATTTCCGGATTTATGTTTTCTTTATTATAACATCTTAACACTGTTTATGGATTAGGAATATAAGGTATGATTTTATATTAACCTTCTGACTACTGGAATATTTTTTTTATAAAAAACATGTTGAATGAGTATAAGTTTATAATTTTTAATCACATATTTTTTCTTAAAATTTGTATAAATACATAAAATAATGTTCATATGTGAAAAGGTAAGTACTATTTTTGTATTAAACGAAGAAGAAGATATTTTAGATCAGTTAATTTGGTTTACAAAATATATACAGTTTTTAAAATAAAATTGCACTTAGGGTACGTGTTACCCCTACACACATTAACTACTGTTATTTACAGCCATTATTCCCAATCATGTTTTCCTAACCACATTTTTCTTTGAAATAATTACATTTCATATCCTAATATTTCACGAATTTCCTTTTGGTAAAACGATAAAATTTATTACCAAATTAGCGGTTACAATCAATTCCTCAAAATGACCGCTACCTTCTGCCATTGTTGTCTAGTGAAAATACTTGTTGAAGATAACTTTTTAAACTCAAAATTCTCAGGCATTTTCCATTCAAAAACGAAAACCAAAGCTGTCATACTCTCAATTAATCTATTTTGTGTTCTATTATTATTTCTGGTGAGTGCCATGTACAAAACAGTGGAAATATGAATTGGAGAATGCACTGTATACAGTTTACACTATTTCCACTTGTTTGATGTCAGGCAAGATATCTCGCCTGCAATAGTGTTAAATAAACATGTGAAATATTATCAATGCGAACATCATTGTTTAGCATTCAGTTGCCACATTGTTACTGTACAAAGTTATTGTAAGTGTAAGATGAATCAAACTGCATAATACAAACACACACAGTGAATCACTTTTGTTTAAGTATATATCCATATATCCAACTGAAAGGCAAAAGCCATGGTTTGACAGACTTGTGCTAGAAGTCAGCATGCCAGTAAATTAAATCTTAAAATGTCTTTTCTTTGTGTCTGTATTACTTTCAGAAACTGAGGGTGTTTACAGGCCTAATTACAAGGATTTGTTCAATCGCAGTGTTTTGGCAGTGTCTTTGTGGAAGGGACTGCCCAGTAATACATCTGATATTGAGTGAGTGTTTTATAACTTCAGGAGTTTACTGGGGTTTTGGAATACCATTTCTGGCCTTTAACATAAATTTAATATGGAAATTATAGACTTGTTTTATTTCATAATTCTAAATCAGAATATGTGTGTTTTTTATGGTTTGGAGTACCAGTTTTTTCCCCTTATTATTCATGTGGTTCAACATAACTGAGTTAATAATAATCATATGAAGCACACGTGTAATAACAAGTGTAATGATGTAATTATTGGAAGTGATGTTATAACATGACGTTGCTTCTCCAGTCCTAGCTCAAACTGTGCATTTAAAATATGACATCATTTCGTCGTCTTCTAGTTGTGGCTGACAAATCTGAGGTGGGTCTTGTTATTTGTAAAGAAAACAACAATAATAATATGGATAATAAATAAATTAGTACATTCGCATGTTAGTTGTAATGATTTTATGAAACAAGTGTCAGAATTTATGTATTACCCTCGGCTCCTGCTCGGGCAGTACAAAAATTCCGACACTTGTTTCGTAAAATCAGTATGACACACACACGCATGTATAATAATCTCTATTTATTTCATATGAAATTTATAAAATGTACTATCATGAAAGTATTTTGATATGCTCTGTCGAGGCATATTTTAGCATCCCACGCTAAATACATTAAATGATGCTTTGTAGTTTATTTATTTTTCGTTCTTTTAACAAATTTGTTTCTGTTAATGTCCACAGGTCATGGATACTTGAACTGTTGCAGAAGAAGGGCAGTTTGAATGAGTTGTTTGACTATCCATTACCTGACTACAACCTATTTGGAGAAACCCAACTGCTGTCCAAGCCTGACTATTGGCAGAAGTACCCACAAAATGAAATCTCACCCCTTATCTTTGCAATCATGCAACAGCATTTTAGCTTCACAAAGTGGTTGCTAAACAGTGGAAGTAATCCAAACCTTTGTGACATCAAAAAACTTACACCACTGATGTATGCTGCAAAAGTTGTAAGTTATATTACATAAATATGCATTTTTTACTTTTAAAAAATGATATATATGTAAAAAAAGAGTTATATTTTAATCTGATCATAAATTCTACACTACAGTTTAAAAAATATAATAAATAATTTAAAAAATGTAAAGTTGTTTAATGTACATTAAGATAAAGATTGATAGAGCTCTGCAGCTGTGAGTGACACGAAATTAGTTAATGAATGATAGGCAAGGCATTTAATGACACAAAGTTCTTGTTTATAGTCCATCCCATCCTCATACAAAAATGTTTTAGTTTGGTTTGACATAAAAAGAATAGTAAAAGTGTTTTGGAAATAACAATAAAAAACCCCTATCTAATCTATTTTTGTATGCATTTTAGAAAAAAATAGTCTCAGAAAAAAATTCCTGTGTAGTAAATTCCATAGTATGAAAAAAGGCATTCCCTGTTTGAAGGACTATACATTCATTAATCATTTTTATTTTGTTTTAAGTATTTGAAAGGACCATCTTTTAATAATTTATTTTCTGAAAGAATAAACTGATGTTTTTTTTCTTCTGAATAATTGTAGAATGATCTTAATACAGTAAAAGTATTGCTGAATTCTACATTTGACCCAAATGCTACAGAAGAGCCCATTAAACCAGCAAAACCACTAAGAGAACAATCTGAGGTAAAACGAAAACTACACGGCCGCATATTCCAGTTGAAAAAGAATACATTAGATGAGGACTCTTTAGAAGAAGAATCTTCATCTGAGGAGGAGAAAAAAGAGGAGGAACCACAGGAAAAAGAGAAAAGTAAGAAAGGTCATAATCATCATCATCACCACCACCACCACCAACAACATATCTGTCATCATCATCTTAGCCATCATCAACATCACCACCACCATCAACATCATGACCATCATCATCACAATCATCATCATTGTCACGATCATCATCGTTATCATCACCATCATCGTCATCATCATCACCATCATTGTCACAATCACCATCATCATCATCATCACCATCATTGTCATCATCATCACCATCACCGTCATCATCACAATCACCATCATTGTCATGATCATCATCGTTATCATCACCATCACCATCATTGTCATCATCATCACCATCACCATCATTGTCACAATCACCATTATCATTTTTTGTTTTCATTCGGAAAATGTCCACTACTTTTGGTTTCCCAGAATGTAACAGGCTCAATTGTCCCGACTGTTTAACCTTTGCTGAAGTGAGAATTGTGGAATATTTATATTGTTAAAAAACCATATGGAGTTTATAAAATGATGTGTTGTTATTATAATGTTTGTTGTCATTGTAATGGCTATGGAGCGTGTTGCTGCTAATTCAACAGGTTGTATATTGACATTTAGTGTTGCCATATATAAAACTATCCAATTTAGTTCTAATAATGCCTCTGAATTGTAAAATGTTTTCCCACTAGATTAATATAAACATTGGGCTATTTCTTGTTCCAGTCAGTGCACCATGACTGATATATCAAAGGTCATGGTATGTACTACCCTGTCTGTGGGATGGTACATATAAAAGATCCCTTGCTGCCAATCGAAAAGAGTAGCCCATGAAGTGGCAACAGCAGGTTTCCTCTCTTAACATCTGTGTGTGACAGTATGTCTGATGCCATATACGTAAAATGTATTGAGTGCTTCATTAAAATATTTTCTTCCTTTTAAGTGGTGTAGATTTTGTGGAGAATGAAGTACTTCCTTGACAATGTTATTACTATTGAATCCCTACACAGTCATTAATAGGACTTCATACATTAAATTTGTTTCACTGTTCTTAGACTTATTCTTGTACATGTACATGTATGTGTAGGCCCTATTTTAAATGATGCACATTTAAGTGGGTGTAGATTTTGTGGAGAATGAAGTACCATCCTCTACTCCCTTGACATGTGGTGACCTCTCGGTAATCGGAAGAACCATTCTCAATTTATTTTTATTCCTTGAGTATCCATCACCATCATTCATCATTGCTTTCACCATCGGTCCACATGCTGGTAGATACTGGGTTCGTATCCCAGTCAAGGTATGGGATTTTTAATTCAGATACTGACTCCAAACCCTGAGTGAGTGCTCCGCAAGGCTCAATGGGTAGGTGTAAACCACTTCCACTGACCAATGATCCATAACTGGTTCAACAAAGGCCATGGTTTCTGCTATCCTGCCTGTGGGAAGTGCAAATAAAAGATCCCTTGCTGCTAATCAGAAAGAGCAGCCCATGAAGTGGCCACATTGGGTTTCCTCTTAAAATCTGTGTGGTCCTTAACCATATGTCTGACGCCATATAACCGTAAATAGAATGTGTTGGGTGTGTTGTTAAATAAAGCATTTCTTTCTTTCTTTTTTTCATCATTGCTTTCCTCTGTTGATAACCTTACATTCCACTCTTTGCTGGCAGCACCAAAAATAAAGACTGTACAGAAGACGAGCTCCGTGAACGTGAACCTATGTGATGTGAACGGATGGACCGTGCTGCATCACATAGCCTGCCCTCTGAACAATGGCAGCTTTGACAATGATCACATGGTGTTTGTCTTACAAAAGACAGGACTAAGACTGGACACCAGGAACAAAGATGGCTACACTGCACTTGACCTTGCCCTTAGGAGTGGTGCAGCCAAGGTTGCCAGGATGATCCAGACACTTAACAATGTGGATGAACAGGACATGGTAAGACGTATTCGTAATACTGCTGCACATATTCTAGTGATGCTAGTGGCTTGTTGTGTTAGATGGGCGAGACGTATCTCAGTCGTAAATTGCAGTCAGTCTAGGATCGATCCCTGTCGGTGGACCCATTTGGGCTATTTCTCATTGCAGCCAGTGCACCATGATGGAATATGAAAGGTCATGGTATGTGCTGTCCTGTCTGTGGAATGGTGCCAATAAAAGATCCCTTGTTACTAACGGGAAAAATGTAGCGGCTTTTCTTTTTAAGACTATATTTCAAAATTAACAAATATTTGACATCCAAAAGCCAATGTTTGATAAATCAGTGTGCTCTAGTGGTGTCATTAAACAAAACTAACTGTAACTGTGGTGTTTGATGTCAGCTGTTTCACGATTTATACAATACATACATGGTTTTATAATAGGCTACACTGATGAAATTATTATTTTATATAGAAGTTTAAATTAGATTTATGAAATCTTTGTTTAAAAATTCAGTCCACATTGATGAAATCTTTATATGGATGTTAAAACCACATTGGTAACAAACTCATAGAGAAGTTTATACTGCACTTATCTAGTAAAATCTTTGTGGAAATTTACACCACTTATGTGATGATATCTTTATATAAAAATTTAGATTGCTGCATTTGGTAAAATCTTTATAAGGAAGTTTAGACTATTCATCCAGTGAAATTTTTATATAGGTCAGATGACTCATCTAGTGACCTCTTTATGAAGAAATTTAGACCACTAACCTGGTGGATGTTTTATATAGGTCAGACTCATCTAGTGACCTCTTTATGCTGAAGTTTAGATCAGTCATCTGGTGAAATCTGTTTGAAGAAGTTTTGACCACTCATCTGGTGAAATCTTTATGTCGAAGTTTAAACCACTCTTCTGACAAAAATCTTATATATAGATGTTTATACTACACTAGCATAATTTTTATGTAAAATACATTAGATAACACACTTATGCAGTCGATATATAAAAGTTGTGCCAAACATTAATGAAATCTCTGCATGGAAGAGCTTGAACAAGTTAAAACACAAAAGTCTGATAAAGCCATCAGTATTACTATATATTTTGTTTCTCTTCTACTGAACATTGCAGTTTATTATCTAGTCAGATTGTGTGTGTAAAATACAATGCTGTTAATCATTATATTTACCAGAAATCACTCAAGCTGCAACAGTTTTCTGTTAATGATGGTGTAATATGGACCAGCCCACCACCATCTTTACATGATGATGTTGACGCAGTAATGCAGAGCTTGGTGGATGAACCCATGGAAGTTGATGATGACTTTGGTCCACAAATAAGCCCACATTGCAATGTGACCAATGGGTATGTTTGTTATACAGTTACACCCAGTAGTCAATTATATTTTCATTCAAATTGAGGTTTTGTTAGATATTCATAGATTCATTAATTTATAGTCAAAGATAACAACAATATCATATTTTAATATTAACTGAGGGATTTCTTCTTCTATATTTGGAAGTTTTAAAGGTGTTGTGTCAAAATTGCAATACAATAATGGCAGTTCTCGCCAAAATTATTCATAAATGTTTGCTTTGAACAACCAAATAATTCCATTTATTAATAGAAACAAAATTATTTTAGGGGGGAATTTTGAGTGTTACATGCATTAGCTAGTGACATCACTGTTTTATGCGTACACATTCAACACACTAAATCTACCCAGAATTCTGTGTAGTCAACAGACAAAAGAAACAAAGATGATGGCCATGCTATATTTAGCTACAAATTATTCGGGAAACCCCTCTTGTCGTCCAGTGCAAAACCTTTTAGAATTATTATTCTAGAGTTAATTATGGAATTAGTACTTGTGGGATCGATTAATTTGTAGTTATTTATTACAAATAAATGTGGAAATAACAAAATATTGTAGTTTCAACTTTGACATAGGACCATTAAGAGAGATTTGTTTAGTGTACAAAGCATTTGTAAGTAAATAATGCTTATTAAACATAACAAGAACATAGGCTTATTCATACTGTATTATTATGTGCTGTTGCTTCTGCTATAATACATGTTAGATTTAGTTTTTAGTTGTTGTTTTTTATCAATGTTGTCCTAATGTAATATAATGTGTACATGTTAATATTTTGTATCTATATAATATAGGCAATTAATAAATTATGATGAAAAACCCAAGACATTGTAAATCCTTTCAGAACTCTTGCAAAAGATGATCATCAAGGAATTGTATACAGTGCTCTGTTGACCAAGGTAGATGTCAAACAAGGACCATATGGCCTGTACAATTTCTACCAACTTCAGGTAAATGTAACAATTACTATTATAATATTGTTCATTACAATAAAAAAGACACCTGTTAACCTGTTTCAAGATCTGTTAAAGGCTGAGTCGTATAGACTGACAATGTACTAAATGGCCCAACTTAACTATATGGCCCAACTTAACTAAATTGCACAACTTAACAAAATAAAGTTAAAGTTTATTTTGTTAACAACACCACTAGAGCACATGATTTAAACAGAATATGACTTAAAATTATATACAGTAACAAGCGAACGACAATATATCGGATGTTGATTGCACGAACCGTGCACAAGAAAACAAACCGAACCAAAATGATAACGGCCACGTGGTATACCAACAGCTGTGACATTGAAATGGGAATATCCCCTCTAAAAATAGATTAGACCTCGTCTGCTTAACGTTTTTTTCTCAGTGGCACATGGCTTTTTAAGAAATACAAAAAAATGCATTTTGTGGTATTACAAACACAAGGATTACCAGGATTACCAAAAAACACTTCAGGTGAATAGAAATATATATTCTAAATAATAAACGGTAAGGAAAGTGCAATTTTATTTGTGACAAAATGGGTTTATTAGTGAAAAACAACGGCGTAATGGTTACTAGGGTATTTCCCTTCAACATGTTTGCAACTCTGGATTGTAAGTAAATCTGAATGATGAGTTGGTTATGTTTTTTGTGTGACAATGTGCTGTAAGATTCATTTATATTAAAGGTGGTATTCATTGACTGAAAGTGGTATGTACTATCCTGTCTGTGGGATGGTGCATATAAAAGATTCCTTGCTGCTAATCTGAAAGAGTAGCCCATGAAGTGGTGAAAGTGGGTTTCTTCTCTCAATATCTGTGTGGTCCTTAACCATATGTCTGACACTATATAACTGTAAATAAAATGTGTTGAGTGTATCATTAAATAACACATTTCTTTCTTTCTTTCCACTGAAAATTTTACCATTACCTTTGAGTAATGGACACTTTTTTATTTGGCCAGAAGTAATTAATCCTCATCATTATTTATAGTTGTAATTTGTCTTTGTGGTTCCCATTTCAATTATTTTCCAGGAATGAAGAGTTTCTAGGATATTTCCTTGTAGTACAGCTTTGCTATTTTGAGAAATTAGTTTTAAAATAGTGACACAGAGTTTATGCAAGTGTTTTTCTGTTTTGTTTCAGCTTGTTTACCAGCCAGGAAAAGACCTGTACATCCTCTTTACAAGGTGGGGTCGTATTGGTGATGATGGCCAGTTCCAGCATACACCTTACCAGGAGAGAGGAGATGGTATTAAGGAGTTCTGTAAAGTGTTCAAAGAGAAAACTGGAAACAAGTGGTCTGATGTGAAAGAGTGAGTTGTTTTTATTTCATTTGAATTTATTTCCGTGCTTATATCCAATTAAGGTTCAAACATGCTGTCCTAAGCACACACCTCAGCTATCTGGGCTGTCTGTCCAAGACAGTGGGTTAGTTGGTTAGTGGTTATTCAGAGAGAAGAGGATGTAGTGGTCTTACACCTACTTATTGAGTCGTTGAAACCCACTCTGGGTGGGATGTGGTACTGGGCTGCGAATCTACCAGCCTTATGTTTAACCACGACACGACTGATGCCAGTACTGACAAACATAATCATTGTCAGTAGTAAAGGGAGAGAACAGTGTTTTGAACTGTGTATAAAATATTTACAAAATAATTTTTGTAGATGTTATTTACAGTAATTCAGAAACTATTTTAAAATAAATTGTCAAATTTTACGGAGACTAACTATTCAGTTACACCACTGAGCTGTCACAAAACATGTTTCTGTCATCCATGGCATCTTACTTGTCATGCTTCACTGATCACCCGAAGAAACTCGTTGTTTGGCACATACATCCATCCTACTTCACTTGGTTTAGATTGACATTATGTCATGTTTTGTACATGTGTGATAGAGACCATTTTTTCTTATAAGAATCAAAGGAAAAAATATATAATTATCCACATGAAAATGTAATACTGTAAAACCATGTAACATTGCCCATTAGTTGATCTTGGCTATAAGTTAAATCTGCAAGTTCAAGTCCAAGCCCTGTTCCACAAAGCGATCTTAGTGCTAAGATCATCTTAAATGCATAAGGTTGTTATTTATTTAGCAAGTTAAGGTGATCTTAGCGCTAAAATCACTTTGTGGTGCTGGGCACTGAACAACATTGTTTTAAAGTTATCTATTTTTAAATCAACTAATGAAAAATGACCAAAATGCTAAAACTAAATTAATAGATGTCTATATTTTTCAGTTTTAAATGGCAACCCAAGAAATATCGTCTTATTCCTGAAAGCATGCAGAGACAGGCTTGCAAACAGAAGGACATAGAATTTGAACACAAGTCATCTGTACGATCCAAGCTACCCAAACATCTTTACGAGCTCATGAAAGAACTGGTTAGTTTAATACTGTCAGAGTTACAATTAGACAAGTCTACAAAGAACACCTACAACTTAAAAGACCCACTGAACAAGGCTGTAATTAGCAGGTGGTCTTTGAATACAGATTTTAAAAAAATATTTAAAGTTGCCTTTTTTCACAATGTTTGCATTTACAGCGGAACCTGTCTAAACTGGATTGTGCTGGGTACCTACATTTTGTCTACATTTATCAGGATCTGAGGGCCCATGCTTATAAAACTTAAAGTCTAGACTTTAAGGTAATGCTATTCGAATGGCATTGCAATGAGGTTAAAGTCTGGACTTTATTAAAGTCTAGACTTTAAGGTTTTTAAGCATGGGGCCTGGTGAAACTTGACTGGTTTTGAGAGGATTTTGGTTTATTCAGGGTTCAGTTTAAACAGGTTTCACATTTAATCAGTCCCACATGTAATTGTTTCATATAAATAAATAACTCAAGAATATCAAAATTGTAATGTGCTTTGACTAGGTCATAAAATAGATTTTCACAAGAAAAGTAGAAAATTCACAAAATTCTTATTGTAACATTTTCAAGCTGAATCTCTGGTGTTTATACAGGTTCAAAGGCACCCTTAAATATAATGGCCTTTCTTTTCTGCCCCTCATCCCAAATTTTCTTTTTTGTTTTACTATTAAAACTAATTATTTGATGGTAATGACTGTAATGTTATGAGATGTAGTTCTAGATACAATTTTTACATTTGAATTTTGTTAATATTTTTGATAGGAAGCAGCAAATCACTATGTGATACTGAACAAACTCTTCCATACATGCAACTTTGATAGTGCCCCTTTAATTCTACCACTAACCAGGCAACACATTTAACATCTCACATTTGACAATTCACATTTAACAAGTCACATTTGACAATTCACATTTAACAAGTCACATTTGACAAATAATGATGTGTTTTAACTGTAACTGGATGTAAGCACCAAAATAATTGGAAATGAATAGTAGTTATTTTAAAGCATGAATACCTCGGGTTTGGACATGTGCATGATGAGGTGAGGATCACATCATGGTGGGTTCGACCCCTGCAATCGGTTGTGGTGATGGATCTCGGTTACTGCGTGGGCTTCACTTCAGGCTCTTGGACTGCACGGAAAATATACTTATTTGTATTGTATTACTATAATTATATAAATAATATTTCCACATACTTACCTTTTTTGACGCCCAATAGCCGATGTGTATTTTTGTGCTGGAATGTCTTTAAACATTCATTCATTCATTCATTTAGGACGGGGTGTAGCCCAGTGGTAAAGTGCTCGCTCAGTGTGCGGTCAGTCTAGGATTGAGTTAGGATTGGGCTATTTCTCATTCCAACCAGTGAACCACAACTGGTATATCAAAGGCCGTGGTATGTACTACTCTGTCTGTGGGATGGTCTGGCACCATATAACCATAAATAAAATGTGTTGAGTGCATCATTAAATAAAACATTTCTTTTTCATTCATTCATTCATTCATATATATTTTATTTTGCAGACAAATGTTAAATCCATCAAGGCTGCTCTGCATAACGAAGGCATGGACTTGGAAGTTATGCCATTTGGCAAGATGGACCGTGACCGTCTGCTGAAAGCCAGGAACATTCTCGATGAAATTGGGTAATATCAGTGCTGTTACGTTTAACTGCTATGGTATTGACAGGAATTATCTCTTTTATATAGACAGCACTAGAATTATTAAAATAATTTTAACTGCAAAAAATTAAAAGCTCTTAGATGCTGCTTTTATAATCAGGGCCTATGATGGTTTTATGATTTCATAGGGCTAAGTAGCTTCAAAAATCCCTATAATGGGCTACATTGATGAAATTATTATTTTATATGGAAGTTTAAATTAGGTTTATAAAATCTCTGCGCAAAAATTCAGTCCACATTGATGAAATCTTTGTATGGATCTTAAGACCACATTGGTAACTCATAGAGAAGTTTATACTATACTTGTCTAGAAAAATCTTTGTGGAAATTTACACCACTTATGTGATGATATCTTTGTATAAAAATTTAGATTACTGCATCTGGTAAAATCTTTATAAGGAAGTATAGACCACTCATCTGGTGAAATCTTTATATAGAAGGTTAGACGACTCATCTAGTGACCTCTTTATGAGGAAGTTTAGACTACTCATCCGGTGAAATATGTATATAGGTTAGACAATTCATCTAATGACTTCTTTATAAGGAAGTTTAGACTATTCATCTGGTGAAAGTTTTATATAGGTTAGACGACTCATCTAGTGACCCCTTTATGAGGAAATTTAGACCATTCATCTGGTGAAAGTTTTATATAGGTTAGACGACTCATCTAGTGACCTCTTTATGAGGAGGTTTAGACTACTCATCCGGTGAAATATGTATATAGGTTTGACAATTCATCTAATGACTTCTTTATAAGGAAGTTTAGACCATTCATCTGGTGAAAGTTTTATATAGGTTAGACGACTCATCTAGTGACCTCTTTATGAGGAAATTTAGACCACTCATCTGATGAAATTTTTATATATGTAAGGGGGGGGGGGGGTAATTAAATATACTAATATCTTCTTTAGAATATAGTAATACAAATAACAAAGATGAGGTTCAGGATCTGAAGGGCTTTAATAATAAGGTTAAATAGTTATTTACGCTGGGGTTTCCATATAGGATAATTTATCCCCAGGATCTATAACTCAATATACAAGTACAATGTAGTATTTATCCCCCAAGTATAGCCCACAGGTATAGCCCCCACACGACCAGAGTCCAAACCTTAAGCTGGCTAGAGTAAATAGTTGTTCATTGCTCGGTGACCAGAGTGGAATGCCTTGTGTGAGAGTCACACCAAGAATCAAGAACTTCGGCCCTTTTCCACATATGGTCATGTCACATGACCATGAAAGCTGCCCCCACTGGCACCAGCCTTCCAAACATAATAATCTAAGTCCTTAGAGAGTGGTTGGTTGTGTTCTTTTATAGAAAGGGAGGAAACATATATGCAGTAAATAAAACAATCATAGTGCATTTCCACCACCATATGAAGCAGGCAAATCCTGACCTTCTAGATATAAGAAATGATATACTATATATATTTTATATACTGTATTTATTTCACTATCTTACATATAGGTTAGTATTGTTTGTTTTTTTGCACAGTGCTTATGTTAAAGAAGTGCAGGAGTATAGGCAAAAGAATAATGCAGACAAAAGGATACAGTCAATTGTTGGAGAAGGAATGTCAGAAGCTGAGAAGAAGGAAAAGGAAGAAGCAACAGCAAAGTATCAATCAAACTGTGAAAAGGTTTAAGATGACATATTTCTATTGTTTTATTAACGTTTGGGATATTACCGGCAAGATATTTCACCTGTTGTAGGTGCACAATACCACAGCAGTGCATTCACCCAATTCATATTTTCCACCATTTTTCACAGGGCACCAGCCAGAAATAATAATAGCTCTACTTCATTTATCTGTGTGAAATACCTGGGCTTTTTGAGATGAGTGTGTGCATGAGTATTTTTAACATGGCCATATACTACTAAAGATTCAGGCATGTCTGTCATGGGCCAAGTCTCTGGATAGCAAGTGACTTGGTCCAGAACAAAATTTTGATATGCAAAAGGTTTTATAGGCAAGTATATTTTTACAACAACAGTCATTTTGATTGGGAATAATTGCCATTAATACTGGAATGTGGCTGCAAAAGTGCTCCATACGTAAGCTCATTTTTATAGACTTCTGCTTAATTTTAAAGAACATTAACTGCTATACAATATAAAGTAATACTTACCACTTCACATATGAACATTATTTTACACCATCTCCAGTTTATTTATCATACTATTCAATTTTTGATGCCTTGTTTGCAATATATGTTGAGTTGGGTGGATGGGTGGTGGTGTGGGGATGTTTATGAATGTATTTAAATATTTGACCATGCTTAGAGTCTCTGTTTGTACTACATGTGTCATCTTCTTTAAACAAAGAATATGATTATTCTTATGATTATAATAACACATGATGTATCATTATTATTATTATTATATATTTATTAAAAAAACCCATTTCAGGTGAAAATATATGTAAACAGATATTACACACATATGCACACGTCTTCAAATTGTGAAACATTATTCAAGTATTCTAAAGGTTAGGATTTCCACTTTAGTCTTTTTATCCTCATTTTGCTTATTTATATATGAGATGGAGTGAGTGAGTGAGTGAGTGAGTGAGTGAGTGAGTGAGTGAGTGAGTGAGTGGGAGGGAGGG
>JAECMU010113116.1:0-12245 GCA_016106625.1 Dracogyra subfuscus
ATTATGATCCAGTCAGTTATACCAGAGATGTAATAGGTTATTATGATTCAGTCAGTTATACCAAAGGTGTAATAGGTCACAAAATGATCCAGTCTGTTATACCGAAGGTGTAATAGGTTATTATGATTCAGTCAAACACAGGAAGCAAAATAGGTCAAAAACACATGACCCGTATGACAATTAAAACATTTGTAGTTTTCGTAATTTATAGTGATCATGCCCAAAATATATCTCGAAGTGTCATGTGCATGTTTATTTTTATGCATTAGTGAGTGACGTCAGTAAAAATGTGAGGTCACACGTCAATCGATTTTTTATGCAAGCTTAATTGCTTGCATAAAAAAGGGCGTTACTAAAATTTGAAAATGTAAACTAAGATGTAGATCAATACAGTTTTACATTAAAAATATGGCTATTACTACAATATATATAGTGAGTATTATATTTGAATATTTAGATAAAAAATACAATTAGAAATAGCCAAGAATATTTTTTAAAAACAAAAAGAAGTTTGTTCCACCTTCTCTCGCTAAGAATATTTTAAACACCATGCAGCAATCTGCTGACCACTAAATCAATAATGTTTTTCATAAAAACAGTTCCTTTTTTATTGATTACTTCAAGACATAAATTCAACCAAGCAAATTGCAGCTATAAACTTTGTTCTTATAACATTTTGTGCTTCTATACTTGAACATAGTAAATAACACGACTCATTAGAGTTATGGTTTTCTGTTTAGTGGGCGGGGGTAGACCTATTGTAAGCATGTGTGTACTTTTAATTGCATCAAATAAGTAAGATTTATCTGCATTGTTGGTTCAAGTAAAAATTAAATTTTTTATCTGACTAATAATTATAATAAAATTACGAAGCAGTTTTAAAATATACTAAACCAATTATTAAGTACCTCGACTCACCAGGGTCCCATGCTAACCAAATAAATGTTTGTCATCTAGCTGAGATGTCATGGAACAAATAATATCAGGCCATTGGATTTTAAATTTTATGAGAAACACCTTTTTTTAGTTCCGTGCCTTGTAATCATGCGAACCCATCGGAAACTGTTTTGTTATATGTATTATTACCCACATGACTAAAAAATATCTTTGTACATATCAAAGTGATACGTCCCACTAGAATGCCAAGCTGATGACAATTGAAGATTATTTCACTCGGGATATAAACATCATACGAAATGGAAGTTCATTTAATATCCTATAAATATTTCTGTTGAACAGTCATACTCAATATGATAATCATCATAGGAAACGAAATTTCACTTCAGTCATTTTATCGACATGCTACCAACGCTATAAATTATAATTTCTGTGAAATCTAGAGGCATGTAATATCATTTCCTCCTCCTCTGCATTGACCAAGTGTTGAAATAACCAGATGTGAGACATCAAATAGCAGCTGTTAAACCAGTAATCCTGTCCCTTTTCAGTTTGTTACCAGTCCACTGTGTTGTCCAAGTCGTTCCAGCATCCTCACAGGGAAATACGTCCACAACCATGGCGCTCTCAACAACTCTGTGGTTGGGAACTGCAGCAGCGGCTACTGGCAACAACACCAAGAGAAGACAGCATTTCCAGTGTACTTACAGAAGCAAGGATACACAAACTTCTTCGCTGGGAAATACCTAAACCAGGTTCACAGCCACAGTCTGTTAACTAAACCCAATGAGCTCTGAAACCAATTATTCTGACATTCAGATTTGATGTAATGTCTTGTAGGAAAATAGCAGAAAGTATTTCTAGGCTTCATCCCAGTCACGAATGTGGTCTGGTCTCGCAGTGAAGTCAAAAGGTCAATGTATAACCTCACAATACAAATTACAATGATAGTGATTTTGATATCACAGTGTGAGATCACAACGTGGTCATTAATTATTAGGTTATATGGATCATTCACACAGTCAAATGAAGTTCACAGATTTAAACAAAAGAAGTAATAAAACATTTTATATCTATTTTTTATTGAAACCAAACCCTGCCTATGCATTTCACAAACACCAAAACATTGTTATGCTTAGTGGAAAAAGTAATATTCATTTTAGTCTCAAAAATGTTTCTCTTTATCTAAACAATGTTTTCTATCATGGAAGAAGCCTTATGACAATTGAAGGAATTTTCATTTCTTTCAGTATGGTTTTAAAAGGAGTGGTGGAGTTGGTCACGTTCCCCCAGGTTGGCATTGGTGGAACGGTCTGGTGAGTTTATAGATTTTTTGTTTGTTTGTTGTTGTTGTGTTTTTTTGTTTTTTTATTATCCCAGCTAGATCACAAACACAGCAATGTCAGGGATGGGAGCCCTAAATCACTGCTGTACATATAACAATAGTATAAGACATATATCCACACACACAGAGACGTACACATATATATACATGCATGCATGCATACATACACACACATACACATATATATATACATGTATACATAAATACACACACATACATACACACACATACATACACACACACATACATACATACATACATACATAAGTGCATCCTTTGTATGGATGCTGCAATAGCTCAAAAGGTATCATGGCAAGTCTGCAAAGTTGTGGGCAATTCGGTGCCATAGGTTCGAGTCCCAGCAATGGCATGGGACAATTTGTGAGGCCAGAAAGGATTTAATTATCCCCTGCGCTAGTGTGTTAATATCTATGTATGTAACAGTCAACCTCGACATATATACATACATATACATTTACACACACATACATGCTAGTGTTGGGAATCATTTGCAGTTTCATCATTGATCATCAGTTGTAATCGGTTAGTAGTAATCTATCGACTTTTGATTATACATTCTATTAGAATGTATAGGAATTTGGAGAGGATCGAATTGTATCTCTGTTTAAAAGCTGTGATACTTGCACATTTGGTTGGTTTTGGGTACTCATGATGAGTATAAAGTAGTTCCTAACTTATTTTAGTGGATGAATTGTCCATGGATAATTTATCCGCTTTTCAGTTTTATTTGGTTCAGCATGTTTTGATTTAGTTCGCTGCCACCATATGTGGTTGTGCACTGCTCTTTAATCAAGCCAATTTTTGTTTTGTATTTAAATAGGCCTAATTTATATTTTCTTGCTCCAAATTGTGCATGAATGATAAGAATTTTTTAATGTAACAGATATTTTGATTTTTATTAATATATAACAAAATTACCTCAGTATTTGTTTTATTCTTTATGGCAAATGCGAAAATAAATAAATGTGAATGAACACATGGATTTCCCAGTACCTAGTGGCATAACCTCAAAAGGTATGTCATATTTTTGCCCATTCACTTGATGCAAAGATAAAACCTTGATTGGTGTATTTAGCTTGCAATTTTGGAATTCTTGATTTAGTGTTTAATAAGTTGTATATATTCTTACATCCTCTTTGACTTTTTAATAAAAGATTAAGTTTAAATGGAAGAATGGGATTATTACCCATTTTAAAGCTGTCATCTTTCAAATTATGTTTGTTTTAACTGCATTTGTTAATGAAGCATAGCTAATAAAGTTGGTGGGTATATTGTATTTTTTTGTTTCCTTTGGATAGAAATGGCTTATGATTTATGAGTATTCTATCATTCAGCCAAATATTAATACATAAAATATCATCTACGGTTTGAGGATTAAGTTCTTTCTCTGTTTTTTTTAGCCAGCTAAGTAGGGTATCTCTCCAAAATCTATTTGCAATATTTTAAATTTTTCTTGTTATATAATTCTTCTTCTTCGTCGAACGCTCAGACAGGGACTCCAGTTGCTTTTACATATGCTGCTGTACACTGCGGGTTCACCAAAGGGCCAAAGAGTTTCTCTTTCGAGGCAGAGGGCCCGGCACTCTTCCACCCTCGTGGGTCTTCAACGGTTGAGCACCATATCTCAAATTTCTGTTATCATCTGTCATATGAGCGAATGTGCGTTGAGCTGCGGTTAGGCACCTACCTACAAGTAATGTGGCCCAGCTCATCCATCTTTGGCTGTGGTCCATATTGGTCTAGCCTCTACCCTTCGACCAATCCAGCTTGGATGACCCTACCAGGAATCTAGGCTCCCGCTGGCATAGCTCTCCAGGTCATTGAGACATGCAAGCCATCTCACCACGTCAAGGATTGGACCATGTGATGGTGTTATATAATAGTCTCCATATTTTAATTTCATTTGTTCATTTGGAATCTGGAGCTGAAGATGGGATATCCTTTTTTCCTTTAGTTTTAATTCTGTCAGCAAATTTAATACCATTACAAATTTCTTTATTAATTTTTCCTTGATTCATTCAGGTGGGCAATTCAAGGTACTATGGATACAGTCTCTCAGTGAATGGCACAGAAGAAAAACACGGCCACAACTACACCAAAGACTATCTGACCGACGTTATTGTAAGTGATCATTTCTTTCTTCAGTCGTACAGGCTAAGGACTTAGCTTATGCGATTTGTCTAAAATGTCTTACTGCAGTTTAGGATCTTTGTCCTTTAGAAAGTTCTGAAAAGTTTGCTTTGTTTAAACAACACCACTGGAGCACATCGATTAATTATTCATTGGCTATTGGATATCAAACATTTTTTCTCATGCACAAGGCATCGTTATTTGCACTAGAAAGTTGTAATTACCAGTATGATTGAAGATAGATATTTAAAAATTGTAGAAATTTCCTCTTTTTTTTAAAGCATTGTAGCACATATTACTATGTAATTATTAATTTGTAAATGATTTATTTATTACATTTCTTACATATGTCTGAGTTACAATATATTGCTTTTACACTGCCCCAACATTTCCATCAGTGCACCTTGCAGGGAATTCCTATCACTGAGCACAAGTAGTTTCCAGATTTTGTAACTCTTGCATAATAACATATATATGGAGTACATCTGGATTATGCTCTTCATTGAAACATTTTGCCAATACAGTGAAATGAACAGTTATAAAATGCTCGTAAAAACTGTTATAAGATCTATACTAAGCACCACGCTTTGAGAAGGCACATGCAATATGCCAAATCTCCAGAATAAAAATTAGTTTTATCTTTATTAAAACTGTTTAATAAAAAAAAAACTAAATTGAAACAAGTTTAATAACCATATACATGTTGTAATAATCACTGTGATTGTTATTTGATGAAACATGTAGGCCTAATACCTATACAAAGAACATGAAAAAAGGCTTACTAAATTGTATAGCTAATAGTCCTTGTCAACAATGATGTAAACATAGTAATAGACGTAAAGTTTGTGTTCACCTAAACTGGAATAGGAGGGCAAACAAACATGTTTATCTGTATGTAAATTAACAACAGGAAATAAATTATAATAGTGGTAATTGTGTTACTGGATTTTTTTAATTCTGTAACACCAGTGCATACATACCAGCATGATGAATTAGCATGTAAAATGTAAATAAAAAGACAAGGAAGAAAGATATAGAAAAAGGTATAAACATATTTTTGTTTCTAGTTCCAAACAGGTGTGATTGCAGGAATTTTAGCATATTCTAGACTGGTGAACAAATCGCCAACAAATTGGTTATGTCTTTCAATTTGTCCACAATACTAGTTAGTATATGACATGACTCGACTGAAACAAATTTATGGAAGTAAATTAACTCCCTTTTAAAAATCCAAGATGGAAAGCTGGCATTGCTGTAGGCCACCTGACCCTGCTAATGCTGTAACAACTTCTCTGACAAAGACATGAATGGTCTCCGATAATTGGGCTATTTCTTTTCCCAGCCAGTGCACCATGACTGGTATATCAAAGGCTGTGGTATGTGCTGACCTGTCTATGAGATGGTGCATATATATATATATATGGAAAAATGTAACAGACTATATATCAAACTTATGAAATGTTTGAAATCCAGTAGCCAATGATTAATAAAGCAATGTGCTCTAGTGGTGTCATTGAACAAAACAAAGTTTTAACTGATACATAGATGTTGGTGGGTTTGCCGTGAATTGAATGTCGTGAACAGCAAGGTTGTTTTAACAATTTAATGACTGAATTAACAAAGATGAAGGATCCTTCAACAGTTCAAGCAACTGACTGAATGGGTGGCTCCTTCCATCCAGGGATCGATCTCCGTCAGCCAACCACTGGGTTTTTTCTCGACATGACCACATGTCCGACGCCGATATAACCATAATCTAATGTGTTGAGTGCGTTGTTAAAAAAAAAAAAAAAAAAAAAAAAAAAAAAAAATTCCATCCAGAGGGTGAACACAATATTTAGGTCTTCCACTATTGTTACTTTTATATGACATAAAGGAGAATAAAAAGGAGACATTTCATTGGATATTGTTTGAATTGCATCGCCTAAACCATTTACACTACATGACTCACCTGTTGCTTTGCACTGTGGCCCCATTCACACCAGCCCTTGGTCATGACAAATGCTGTTGGGCCTACTAAAATCAGTCGCAGACGACTGGTTTATCATACACATTACACTACACAATGCAACTGAAACCAACAGTTAAGTTGCATCTTGTTGTCTAGTGTGATCTAGGCTTTAGTCAGCTGAGCAGCCATACCACAAAAGAACTGTACATTCTAAACTTAAACTTTGGAGACAATAAAGTTTTCTAAAAAATTAGATGCAGCACTTAGATTAGGTAAGAAGTTTAAAAATTATTTATACTATGCATGTATATAATAAATGATATAAGTGTATGTTATTGTTAGGATAGCAACAGACTAAACAGAATATAGTTCAGTGACAACCTTATTCACAAGCAAAACATGCTCCAGTATCATTATTTTTACTGTGGATACATTGGCCTAACTTAAAAATGTAAATATACTAATAAATAATCACAAATTTTAATATGACTTAACTTGAAAAGTGAATTTAAAAACAGTTTGTTTCTAATTTAAAGTATAGTGTTTCTTTTTGATTGTATCTGTGTTTCCAAAATGCATGTTGGTTCACTTAAGTGTTTATACTAATCAGAAAGCCCTTATATGTAGCTGTTTAGGGATACTACAACTTTCATCCTATCTTCCTTGATTATAGAGAAAATAGTATCTGTGTAACACAGTGAGACCAGTCATAAGAAAAGCATATTTAAAGTGTGGTCAAGTCTGTTTTCTTCTATTATTTTATGTTCTAACTGTAAATAATATTCATATTGGATGCATTACTATAATCTGTAATGTAACAAATCATTTACATAGTAATATTGGAAAATATAAACATAACATTAAAAGTTGTGACCCATGCTAAAATCCTGCTTCTTGCTGATGTAAAATAAGTATATTTTCCAAACCCTTTATCATATTTTCATTTAACAGGTAACAAAATGAAGAACACCAATTCCTCTTTTATATGATATAAAATATGGGAGATTTAGTGCATGCTTTTATGAGAAAAATTAGTTAAACAGATTGCAACCAATGGGAAAACTGCATGCATTTCTATCCAGAGACAGGTCCCAGGACGGACATGCTCAAAGACATGTGAATTCAGTTTCTGTCCATGCTATGATTTCACATGAGCAAATTCATTTGTAATAATTTACTGTGGAAAGGGACACCTTGATTTGTTATAAATCCATTACATAAAACAATATGGTCCTGTTTTCCTTAACAAGATATATGTAGTAGTAGTCTTATTGAAAAGGTTTTACAAAAATACAACATTTATTTGTCAATGAATGACTTCTTAAAATTGTCCATTTAGCTCAATCTTGATGTCAAACAAAGTCTTCAGTGCAATAACTTCACATACTACATCTGAACAATGCACACATCAATCTTATTTACATATAAGTCTGTTATGGAGATTCATAACATATGTATCAGTAGAAAATAATTTACAATTTTAATTACAGGGCATAAAATATTTCGTTCATGTGTTTTTTGTGTTTACACAAATGATTTTCTTCAGTAGTTCAGATGCAAAAGAAAAGGTTAATTGACAGTGATAATCAAACGAGAATCTATTTTTAGATGAGCGATTCTCGTAGATTTTCTCCATCAAATTTCCTATCATACATAGATACCAAAATATACTTTTTGTGTGCTAGGTCTAACTTGAAAGCTGCCTAGTGAAAATAGAAATTAAGTCTGTCTGTTCTAACCCGACCTACCCACAAAAATTTACTCATGTCAAAATCGTTTTTGACCTCTTTTGGGGAAGATTAAAAAAATATATATATATTATTTAACCAATTTCAGTTTGGGCCTAAATTAGTATAATATGTATCTGTAGATGATATTTGTGAAACATTTTAATTTATGACAGCAGCTTTGATTCGTTGGAAATTAGAAATTGTTAACATTTACTAATAAAACTGATATCAAGATATAACATATCAAGACAGTACACCAGTGAAAAGTGTGGCACCTCACATTTGATCTAACTGTAAGAAAATGGGAGGTCACATACCATTTACCATGTTTTTATTAGCAACCATCATTTTTGCCGAAAATGGCAGTTACATTTTTGGGGTACTCTGCATTAGTCTATACTAGTTATATAACAACTACATAACAAATAAAAGCATATTTCTTTATTGCCAATGGATTTGCACAAATAATCTGTCACATGTTAATAATTATTACCAATAGCAGCCACAGCTGTTTTTACTACATAAATACACCTCATACTTTGACACGGAACTCTCTTCTTTGGTACCATGCAATCTATATTGTCAATACTGGTCAAAAACTGACAATGTCATATAGAGCTTGTAGAATATGGTAGCCCAATGCCCGTGGTGAGCGTTTTTCATGGTTGGGTTAGTAAAATATTTATCCTACCATGCACAATGGTGAATAACACCAAAGAAAACACATGTCAAAAACTTCCCTAATCTCCAGCAGAAAAGTCATCATTTGTGTTCAACAATCTGATAAAAATCTAATTATCATCTAAAAATATGTCTACCTACCAATTAAATGTAGAACAGACCCAAAAAAAAGTGGTGTGTGATACAAGTGACACTATGTTACTTGGTGAACAGAAGACAATAAATAGCAGATTTATAAAACAATTGGTTTCTATCTAGGTTTTTTTTAAATTTCAGCACAGAAGAGCAATGGATTTCCTGCAGCAGCAGACCAAACACAGTGCACCGTTCTTCATGATGCTTTCTACCCCATCATGCCATGCTCCCTTCACGCCAGCTCCACAGTATAACGACACATTTTCTGGAATCCAGGCACCAAGAGGTGGAAGCTTTGATATACATGGAAAGGTAAGTAGATCATTGTAATATTTAAGCCAGTGATTTTATTATGTATGTTAAACTTAGCTAGGCAGTTACATACATTTTATTTTGGTATTGATTGTGTAAATGTTAGAACTATTATTGATATTGTTGTTCCAGCGATGAGGGTGTTATCTGGTGACAAAACTTTTACTTTTTAAATTACAGTGAAACCTCTCAAAACCAGACCCTCTGTAAACCGGAATTCCCTCAAAACTGGACATTTTGTGTAGCCTCCTTTTAAATAACTATACAGAAGAGAACCTCTCTAAACCGGATACCTCTTAAAAACAGACTTTTTACTTGGTCTCAAGTGTGTCCGGTTTACAGGAGTTTCACTGTAGCTTGTTTTTCCTGTCATAAATACAACACTGATATGTAAATTCACATTCCAAATTGTATTCTGTAAATTCAGAGTAATTAACATGTTTTATATCTTTACATATACAGTAGAATCTCGTTGGCTCAACCTTAGAAGGGTTGAACACACCACAACGCTGGAACCAAAAACGGAGTCCCAAGTTTTTTTGTTCGGTAAATCCTAATATTAATTGCTGATGGATCGAACATGTCCAGGGTCGACTATAAGCCTTAGCTCAAATTAAATTAGCGGCCCCGTCTTTGTTACTGGTTATATTTCTGTCGAACTGGTGATCTATCAAATATTAAATGGGGAACAACTGACAATTGCTGCACTAGGGCAGTTGGTTATTACAATTTTCGGATTAATTATTTAGGTGGAATGAGCTATAGATGAACTGAGGAAAGCCATGCAATCCTTTCTTTATGTTGTTTGTTAGACGCCTATTGGTAATGATCTTTCAAGTAAAACTTGTGTTACAGTAACTGTTAGATGAACCGTGATACCAATTAGTGCACAAACAGGCCTCGGCATAAAGCATTACTTTGAACATGTCTGCAAGACCACTTCTAAATGAAACAATGGGCGAGTTCATCATCACTTCAGCAGCCACACATTTAATTAATACCATCATGGGCTTCTACATCCCACAATCGGCATAATTTCTAATAAATTATTGTACTCGGATATTTTGCTATACATGTATAACACATTGATGAAATTTTAACGTTTGCAGTTAACAAAATAATATGTTTCTAATTCAACTTTCTAACTGATGTTACGGAAATATCCAATGTTGATCGAATGGTTCGGTCTAACTAACTGATGGGTCAAACACTTTTCTTGAGCACCAGTGGGGTTCGAGCCAATGGGACTCAACTGTACTTTGTTTGTGGTACAAATGTTATTAATGATGAATAGTTACATGTCAGAATCTGTACCTCTATTCAGGCACAGATCGGGGGGGGGGGGTCTAAACACACACACACCCTGCTCATGACCAACGATTTATCGATTATGAGGTTTTGATGCGTGACTGGGTGGCAATGTACTGGCAGGGTAAGCTCAAGACTGGAACCTCCCCTGCTAAAATTCCTGGATCCGCGCCTGCTATTACAGTTCTCTGGTATTAAATGAACATAATTTTTGGGTGAGGATTTCTGCACAAATAAGATTTTAAATATTGTTTTTTTTTAAATCTGTTTTATTTCTTCAGGCAAACAGTATGACTCTACTAATGGTAGAATTGGCAATATTTTCTTTGTTGAAATACTGTTCTTGAAAATCTGATTTGCCATTGCAGGGAAAGCACTGGCTTATAGAACAGGCAATAACCCCAATGCCACAAGACACAGTAACTTCTCTAGATGACATCTTCAGAAACAGGTACCTAGTTCCAGCAACACTGGACTCACTGGAGTAGAATACTCCACCATCTTAGCTATTCGATGTCAACATTTGGTCATTTTGACATCCAGTCTTAGAGAGGAAAGCCGCAACAATTTTCCATTATATGCACCATCCCACAGAAAGGATAGCACATACCACAGCCTTTGATATACCAGTTTGGTGCACTGACTGGAACGAGAAATAGCCAATGAGGAATGATCCCAGACCGACCGCACATCAGGCGAATGTTCTACCACTAGGTTTACATTCTGCCCATGAGGTGATCAAACACAGTTAACAGTATTAATAGTAGTGTTCGAAATCCGTGGGAGTTTCATCATCAATTATGGGTTATTATCTGTTGAGGGAAACTCCCTACATTAGTAGCAAGAGATCCTTTATATGCATCATCCCACAGACAGGATAGCACAAACTATGACCTTTGATATACCAGTTGTGGTGTACTGGCTAGAACAAGAAATAGCCTAATGGGCTTACTGATGGAGATTAATCTTAAACCAATGGCACATCAAATGTTTTACCTTTTTTTTTTTATTCCACTGCCTCCATTCCTTTTTCTTGCCTTTGATTTCTTCATGTAACATTTTGTACTGCTTTATTAATTAAATATACCAATATACTTGTTGGTATATACCAATCCAAAAGCCTTGTCTGATTGTCCTTTTTATAAAATGACCACAGCAAGAAATATGCTGTGGAAAAATAGTCCGCACAGCATTTTCCATGGCAGTTTTGTTGATAATGTGGAAGAGAGGAGTTTAAAGGAACATTCCTGAGTTTGCTGCATTGTAAGATGTTTCTGACTAATAAAATATTTCTACGATCTTACATATTAAATATATTTTCTTGTTTAGAATATCAGTGTCTGTGTATTCAGTGTGTTTCCGGTTGTCTTAATATTTGTAAGAAGCCCAAACAGAATGTCTTCAAATAATTTCGTACGTATGATTTTGTTTAAAAAAAATTAAGAAATAAAATTATAATTTAACCTAGTACAAATATTAAAATTATCAGAAACACGTTTAATATACAGCCGCTAAAATTTAATGCATCAACATATATTTAATATTTAATTACAATCATTAAAATTTTTCTCTCAGTCGATAACATCTTAAAAATTCCAGCAAACTCAGGAATGTCCCTTTAATTTGTCAGTATTACAACAAATAAATAATTTTAAAAAGTGAGATACAAAATATAAGAACTTTATTCGCATTAGGCCTAATGGCCCTTGAGCACATACTATATACATATACACAG
>JAECMU010113120.1:0-13365 GCA_016106625.1 Dracogyra subfuscus
TGTACAGACATTACTAAAAATTAATGTACAAAGGTCTGTACAGGAATAATAAAAATATTCAGGCATTACTATAATGTACAGTGTAATGTATAGGCATTAATTTACAAAAATGTACTTGACCAACTGTACAGAAATAATGAAAACTAATGTAATGGGCTTTACTCAAAATTCACATATTACTAAAAATGTACAGTGGATTGTACAGGCATTACACAAAATGTACAGAGGATTGAACATGCACTTACTAGTAGTCAAAATGTACAGAGGATTGAACATGCACTTACTAGTAGTCAAAATGTACAGATGATTGAACATGCCCTTACTAGTAGTCAAAATGTACAGAGGATTGAACATGCCCTTGCTAGTAGTCAAAATGTACAGATGATTGAACATGCCCTTACTAGTAGTCAAAATGTACAGAGGATTGAACATGACCTTACTAGTAGTCAAAATGTACAGAGGATTGAATATGCCCTTACTAGTAGTCAAAATGTACAGAGGATTAAACATGCCCTTACTAGTAGTCAAAATGTACAGAGGATTGAACATGCCCTTACTAGTAGTCAAAATGTACAGAGGATTGAATATGCCCTTACTAGTAGTCAAAATGTACAGAGGATTGAATATGCCCTTACTAGTAGTCAAAATGTACAGTGGATTGTACAAGCATTACACAAAATGTACATTAGACTGTTTAGTTATTATCCAAAATGTTTACTGGACTTCATGAACTGTGGACTTTTAGCATCTCTCCAATCTAGAAATGTGTGTAAATAGGTGAATCAATTTGTTAGTCTATAACTGACACTGAGAAACGTGCTACTCTATATGTAAATAGATACATCTTGTCACTCCCATACGGGCTTCGTAATTGTCTTCTCTTCGTGTAGCTCATTAGTACCTGTTAATCGAAATACAGAGGCTAAATATGAGAAGACATTTGTAATTTACAGGTTTAAAAAATGTCATGTATGTTTTATTTTCTTGTATGGTATACATGTTTGTATTGATCATGTAGCTAGTAATGTCACGACATTGTTTAATTTACTATAAACAGACTTTGTCTTGTCTGACTGGATAAAATCCAATTGGAGATGTTCGTAGTTTTGTTATTTTGGTTTTACCAACTTCATTTGCATTGATATTTTTAAAATCAATAATGTTTGAGTAACTTATGTGTCTCCTGCAATGAGTGCCAAAAGAAGACAAAGCATTAACATCTTGACAACAACAGTATAGATTAAAAGATTAAAACAACAAAATAATAATAAAAAAAGAAGAAATCATAGAACACTGCTGACATTTTCCTTTCTTGAAAACCTTTAGTGTTATATGTGTTTGTGTGTATACACTGTGAAATGGATTTTGTTTTGCGATGCCATTCCAGCTCTTACTGTGAACACATGAGTTCTATGAATAACTAAATTCTCTTGTATTTTCTCTCAGTGATAACCGGTGAGGAATTCTCCTGCCATTCTTCACGGAAACCTGCTTGAGTGATATTTCCCCATTTCAATTCATCTACATTGTATCTAGTGTCTGACACATGTCTGTCCATCAGAATCATGTACAATACCCAACACAGTGAAACCGGAGTGATATTTCCCCATGTCAGTTCATCTACGTTGTATTTTAAGTCTGATACATGTCAGTCCATGAGAATTATGTACAA
Organism: Dracogyra subfuscus; assembly: GCA_016106625.1. Classification (NCBI taxonomy): domain Eukaryota; kingdom Metazoa; phylum Mollusca; class Gastropoda; order Neomphalida; family Peltospiridae; genus Dracogyra; species Dracogyra subfuscus. Next base: position 1,673 of record JAECMU010113120.1, read on the forward strand.
TACCCATTACAGTAAAACCGGAGTTTTATTTCCCAATTTTAATTCATCTAGATTGTATCTAGTGTTTGACACATGCCTGTCCATCAGAATCATGTATGTACAATTTACCGAATACTGAAACCAGAGTGATATTTCCCCATTTTAATTCATCTAGATTGTATCTAGTGTCTGACACATGTCTGTCCATCAGAATCATGTATGTACAATACACCAAACACTGAAACTGGAGTGATATTTCCCAATTTTAATTCAAGTGGTACAGTGCTTCCTTGACGTGTGGTCGGTTTGGGATCGATCCTCATTCATGGGTCCATTGGGCTGTTTCTCATTCCAGCCAGTGTACCACAACTCATATATCAAAGGCTATGGTATGTGCTATCCTGTCTGTGGGATGGTGCACATAAAAGAACCCTTGCTGGTTTCCTCTTTCAATATCTGTGTGGTCCTTAACCATATGTCCCACACAATATAACCATAAATAATGTGTTAAATGTGGTGTTAAATAAACATTTCCTTCCTTCCTGTTTTTGTTGGCCAATTCTGATGACTGATTAAAGCAGAATTGTAACCATATACCAGCAGATTATAACTCTTGTCATTACATGCATAAATACATTGCAAAATCCATTAATTTGACTTCTAGTTTATCATACAATGTAGGTGAAATATCAAAAATATTAGTTTTCAATCATAATGTTTGATGGATTACTGGATAAAAATAATATCTCGTTAATGTCATAGGATGTCACCTTTATTCTGTTCAGGCCAAATAGGAAATTCCATTCAGCAAGCCTCACAGAATTTCCCATGCTTGCCTTCACTTGAGAACACCGATATCCTGCATCATTAACTAGTCATTCTCTATGTACCGGGTACTACATTTGATTTGTTAAAATATGCTGCCTGCCAAATACAGGTCACCTGGTATTATTTTTAATTAAGAATAGCTAAGACAGGTGGCTGCTTTGTAGAGTTGTCCATTTTAGCAAGTTGGACTGTATTGTGATACATATACTTGATGTACATTTGTATTTCTCTGCTTGGCTTTGACTACATAAATCTTCATACTTGATATTTTGATGTATTATATACATAAAAACTGACATACATGTGCAGTATATATAACTTGATGTACTGGGACCCCAAAAATATATATTGAAAGATTTTAGAAATAAAAGGTATTACATTTTGAAAAATATGTAGAAAATTCTGGTAAATAACTGTTTTATAAATTTAGAAAAATAACAACAAAAAAATAAATTAAAAAAAAAACTAAATATAAAACCCTGTTCTTTTAGTGTTTATTAAGTTTTCATTTGCCATTTTTGTTTCTGTAGCAATGCTGTAATTTAAGAAAAGGTATAACATAAACTAGTTTGTATTAAGAGGCTTGTTGCTTAAAAGGCAATTAAATTATTATGCTTTTCACACAAAGCTGTTATTGAAATCAAACCTGTGGAAATCAGAACATGTAACTTACCACACACCAGCCAATATCAAATTATTCTAAGTGTTTTTGTTCCCTTTTGGCTTCACAAACAAAGAAAAAGAAATCTGTTTTGGAAATAAACAAGTAAATTTTTTATAAAATTATGTGCAGTGTGTAAAAAAATTTAAGAATATTGTCTCCTCATAGAGTTTGAAATTATATATTTTTTAAATTACAATATTCTTCTAAAAAAAGTTTATTTTGTTTAACAACACTAGAAAACATTGATTGAATGTCAAACATTTGGTTATTCTGACATATAGTCTTAGAGAGGAAACCTGCTACATGTTTCCATTAGTAGCAAGGGATCTTTTATATGCACCATCCGACAGACAGGATAGCACATACCACAGCCTTGGATATACCAGTCATGGTGCACTGGCTGGAACGAGAAATGGCCCAATGGGCCCACCGACGGGGATCAATCCCAGACCGACTGCAAATGAGGCAAGGGCTTTACCACTGTTGATGTGTCTCTACTAGTTGTAGATGTATTTTGTATGTGTGTAGGGGAAAAAAACCCTTAATTAAAATTCTTTTATTAAGTAGGGATCGAAATTGTTGGGTTATGTAAATACACGTTAAATGGCAATTAATTTGTCATGTATGAAGACAGTATAAGCAAAATGTTGTGAAAATATATCAAGTTTACCGATATACAACAAATTCTAAAGTTTATTCATGTACACCAATATGATTATGAATATGTGTCAAGTGCTTGTGTTATTAGTATAGCGATAAAACCATACTTGACTATTTGTAACTGGCATTTACCATAGTTTGATACCCAATAGCCGATGTATTTTTCGTGCTAGGGTGGCATTAAACATTCATTCATTCATTCAGTCATTTGTAACTGTTAGTATTGTTTTGTTTTAGGTGTGTGTTTGGAAGCCATAGGAGAAGCTAAAGTGGAGTGGATGACCTCAAGTGACATCCAAGCTTCTGATGAAGAGGTCTTCAATTATACCACAGTGCTTCCAATAAAAGGTTTGTTTAACATAGTAGTAGTCTATGACTACATGGTACTGTGAACCTTTACAGTGCTTCCAATAAAAGGTCTGTTTAACATAGTAGTAGTCCAGGCCTGCATGGCACTGTGAACCTTTACAGTGCTTCCAATAAAAGGTCTGTTTAACATAGTAGTAGTCCATGTCTGCATGGTACTGTAAACCTTTACAGTGCTTCCAATAAAAGGTATGTTTAACATAGTAGTAGTCCATGTCTGCATGGTACTGTGAACCTTTACAGTGCTTCCAATAAAAGGTCTGTTTAACATAGTAGTAGTCCATGGCTGCATGGTACTGTGAACCTTTACAGTGCTTCCAATAAAAGGTCTGTTTAACATAGTAGTAGTCCAGGCCTGCATGGTACTGGGAACCTTTACAGTGCTTCCAATAAAAGGTCTGTTTAACATAGTAGTAGTCCAGGCCTGCATGGTACTGTGAACCTTTACAGTGCTTCCAATAAAAGGTCTGTTTAACATAGTAGTAGTCCATGGCTGCATGGTACTGTGAACCTTTACAGTGCTTCCAATAAAAGGTCTGTTTAACATAGTAGTAGTCCATGTCTGCATGGTACTGTGAACCTTTACAGTGCTTCCAATAAAAGGTCTGTTTAACATAGTAGTAGTCTAGGCCTGCATGGTACTGTGAACTTTTACAGTGGAGAGCGAAAACACATCACCTCACCCTACATAATCACACTATATTCAAATGCAAACATGCATGCGCATGCATGTTTACACACACACATGATACATATACATGCACACACATGATTCACACAATATATTTTATTTCTATAAAAGATGTTTAATCATATATCTCATAAGTAATGAATCTATTAATGAATCATTTAATATATCTCAAAACAGTGGAGAAAAATGTAACTACTTTATATACAAGTTTGAAGCTAGAGGTTCAAATCTTGTGGGTTATAGGAGCTTCTTTATCAAAGTAAAAATAAGCAATTTTAATTAATTGCAATAATTTATATATATACTTCTTTAAAGCCACACGCCCTAGTTTCATCCAGCGAAACTAAATTATTATTTTGGTTAATCTACAAACCTGTAACACACTTAAATAACGTTTTTTATAAAATGGAGTGAAAAAGCAGGTTTTATATTGATAAATACCATGGGAATCCCCATGTCCCAATTGCTTTAAATAAGTTTGAATGTTAGCATTCTGATGTCACCGGTAAAATGCCTACGTCACAACAAATTTGACAGAAACTTGGGATGCGATCGTTTCACCTTTCCTGGACATGTTCCAACTGTTCTATCCTGGACAGCGAAAGAAATGAGTTTGGAACTGGAAGTTACTTTACAAACATGGGTGCTTCTGTTTAAGTACTGGCTGCTGCAGCAGTCATGATACTTGAATCGGAATAAGACGACACTGACCATGTTGACTATACTACAGTGTTTGAAATAATAAATTTTATATATTTTGTATAAACCACAATTAGCTTACATTTGCTATTCGGAACTGGGTACTAGTGCCTAACCAGGCCCATATGCGGGGTGGGGTGTGGGGGTGGGGGTGCGATGGGTGTGTACGCGCCCTGTCAAATTGCTAAAGGTCCACTTTTCTCTATAAAATTTAAATAACATTACGTTATCGTTGTTGTTTTGATGGGTTATTTTTATGTTGATTTTTATCATTTTAAATTCGCACCCACCCATCAGCAATTTGCACCCACCCATTAAAAATCCTGCATACGGGCCTGCTAACCTATTGTTATTAGCATTTAGATGCACCGTTTATTATTGGTGGTGGTGGTGGGTATTAGTGATAGTGGTGGTGGTAGTAGTAGTAGTAGCAGTAGTTGTAGTAATAGTAGTAAGCCTAGTAGTAGTAGTAATAGTAGTAGTTGGAGAGGCACTTCCCCTCCCTAGGACGAAAATGTAAGATTTTTTTCTCTACTTTATTTAAATAAAGGTAACAATATAGCTTGTGTCCCCAACCCCCAAGGTTGTATCCCATCTCCATATATCGTAAGAATTATTGGGTTTGTAACTTTTTGTATTGAGATACTTACTTGTGTGAACTTTATTGTTAATGAAAATGTTCACAAACTGTGAAGAAACACATCACAATTAAACAACAAGCAAACGACAACATATTGGATGTTGATTGCGTGAACCGTGCATGAGAAAATAAACCGAACCAAAATTATAATGGTCATGTGGTATACCAACGGCTGTGACATTGAAATGGAAATATCTCCTCTAAAAATAGATTAGACCTCGTCTGCTCAACATTTTTTTCTCAGTGGCACGTGGCTTTTTTAGTTATACCAAAAATGCATATTGTGGTATCACAAACACAAGGATTACCAGGATCACCAAAAACAACTTAAGGTGAATCGAAATGTATATTCTAAATAATAAACGGTAAGAAAAATACAATTTTATTTGTGAAAAAATGGGTTTATTAGCGAAAAACAACGGCGTAATGGTTAACAACTAGGCCTAAATATACTAATTTATATGTTTTTGGCGAAGATAAAATGTATGTTCTGTACTTCATGAAAGAAATATGATTGATCTTTCTGTATTCATAACCTTAAATATATCTGCATTAACATTCCATATGAGCCGTATTAAAGATTTATGTATAAATTCACTGTTCAGCAAGAATGTTTCAAGTTTTTAAAAGTACAATGAGACACGTGTGTTTGTAAATCCTTTGAAATGCTGTTATCTTGCCAGATCTAGATTCGTAATCTAGGCTGGATGTACTGATAAAACTATTTATCATTGTTACCATGTGCATTTATCACGGTTAACCCATTGATTGGACATGTGTGTGGGGGATCTTGTCTGCTAGAGGCAGCTGATACCTACACGTACCGAATCCCGTTTGTTTAAATCTCACTTCCTCAGTACTTGAGAATTGTACTGAAATGAGGGATTGGTGTGTCCGCACTCCACCGCCATGCTCAATCAATCAGTGTCAGTGTGTAAGCCATGTAGTTTTGGTAGAGTACTGCGCTACCTGATTCCCCCTATACCAATTATTTGGTAAATGTTGATGCTGAGCATTATATTTAAAACTACAAGGAAACCTTAGATACCTACCGGTAACTGAAATCTCTGGCATTAGAAATACCTCACCAACGTAATGGTGTATAGTTCAATGATGCAAGAAACAAGCTAACAAAACAGACCTCCACAAAGAATGTAGACATGTAGTAATTTCATTATGGAACAGTCAAGAACAAAGTATGGTGAGACATCATTCATTGTATGTCATAACCAATCACAATTAGGACAGTGTTCGGATGTAAATGTAACAATAATTAACAGCAACACAGTCGGTGCCAGTGATAGGAACTAGGTAACACTGATATCTGTGTCAAACACTATAATATATCATTGTGTGGAGGCAGCAGGTTTCCTCTTTATTTAGCTGTGTGGTCCTGAACCATATGCCTGATATCACACAAACGAAATTAAAATGTGTTGAATTCATGATTAAATAAAGCATTCCTTTCTTCAGTTCTATAACATAAGGGCTGAATACCCAATAAACCAGACCTTTTTCTTGGTCCTCTGGGTCTCTGGTTTAGAATGGTTTCACTGTATATATATATTTTTTTTTAGCACAGTTTGGGTTCATTCCATATGACATTGGTGTGATGTACTTGTAATGGATTTCAGTTTATTACTTGGATGGAATGGCATATAAAATAAGTTAATGGACTTGTAATCACAGTTTACTGTAAATGGAATCCTTATCATCATTTATTAGATGACATTTATTGTGGAGAAGAGAAAAACTTTGCTTTTCGGTAGTGAAGCTTCAAGACATCTTTTTTCTTAGTCCATTAAGCAGACATAACATATAACAGCCAGTGAGCATTAAATCAGACTGATTCAGTTAGAAAGAAATTTACACATTAGGATGAAATTCATGCACTTTTACGAATATATTTCTTATTTGGTGGCAGACTGATATATTCTATACAGTTTGATGCAAGAAGGAAGATAGGGTAGGGTAGATATGTTGGTGGACTGTTGTTGCAGGAAGATAGGGGAGGATTGATATGGTGGTGGACTTTTGCTGCAGGAAGATAGGGGAGGGTTGATATGGTGGTAGACTATTGCCGCAGGAAGATAGTGGAGGGTAGATATGGTGGTGGACTATTGCTGCAGGAAGATAGGGGAGGGTAGATATGTTGGTGGACTGTTGTTGCAGGAAGATATGGGAGGATTGATATGGTGGTGGACTGTTGCTTCAGGAAGATAGGGGAGGGTTGATATGGTGGTGGACTATTGCCGCAGGAAGATAGGGGAGTATTGATATGGTGGTAGACTATTGTTGCAGGAAGATAATGAAGGGTAGATATTGTGGTGAACTATTGCTGCAGGATGATAATGGAGGGTAGATATGTAGGTGGACTATTGCTGCAGGAAGATAGTGAAGAGTAGATGTATAGGTGGACTGTTGTTGCAGCCCTGAGACAGGCTGGTTCTTGCATCATAGGATTGAATCACCTCAGTGGACTTATTCTCTGACCATCCAAACCATTGCCCATCTTTTCCTCCACACCTGGTGTATCAAAGACTGTAATAATTGCTACTAATGGACTATATGTGAGAATTACCAAATGTTTGACATCCAGTAGCCAATTATTAATAAATCAATGTGTTCTGGTGGTGTTGTTAAACAAAACAAACTTTTACTTTGACTGAGCATAGTATACCATCGTTTTTAGGGCTGATATTTTTAAATACTTTAATTAATGTTTTAAAAGATATATATTGATGTACATGCTAGTATGATTAGGTTGAGAACTGTTTCACTACATTTTCTAAGATGCATCACCCATTATGGATTCAGTGTTCTCCGTCCATATCTAATGGTGCCCCAAAACCATGGTTTGTACTGCCAATCACCTCAGTGGACTTATTCTCTGACCATCCAAACCATTGCATCATCTTTTGCCCCACACCAGGGCCCATGCTTATAAAACTAGACTAGACTTTAATAAACCATGGTTTATACTATTTTGCTTATGGCAATTGCATGTAAAAGATCCTTTGCTGCTTTTTGGTAGGAATAACGTTAACCTACATGTATGTGGAAACAGCATGTTTCATCTCTGTTGACCAATTGTTGAAATAACTATATTATTCATAGTTCAAAATGTGCTGAAGTGACATTAAGTAAATATTCCTATCCTTTTACAAAACCAGTCTATTTAAAGACTCATATGGACTGGATGTGGCACATGCATGCTATCCAGCTAAACAAAAAGATTGAAATCCACTAGTTTCAGTGAGAGACTGAATTTGTGTGTCTGCTAAATGCATTCGGCCAGCCACAATTATATTAATTGGATATAGTATATAATATATGTGCAAAATGCATATGCACAGACATATCAGATACACAAGTCTGATCACACTTTACCCCACATGTTGTCTATATGAAGCTTAATGGACGTATCATGTTGATTTTCAGGTGAGAAGGAGATTAACGATGAAGGCTTGCTACATCCCGGATCTCACTACTTTCCATTTGAATTTGTTCTTCCACAAAAACTACCTTCATCTTTCAAAGGCAAACACGGCCGCCTGAGGTACTTTGTCCGAATGACAATATATTCCCCTGGAGGGCCACATCATGAGCGAGCCAGCAAGTTTGCCGTGATTGGTGCACTCGATCTTAACTCGGAACCAGACTCTGCAGTAAGTTGTCCCATTATTTTATTTTACCTCCATCATAGATTTGTCAAAGACTTATGTGTGCTATAATCACTGATGAAAGGTTTTCACATTTATCTGGAATTCCAATTTTTTTTATCATCTGTACAGTGATTTGGATTCAGTGTTTGCGAGACAAAAACTCATATTCTTTGTTCAAACTTATAGAATGGTTTCATTGTTTCGGCTGATGCTTTCCATACATTCTGAATGGGAATCACCATTATGACCATTGTGCAACACTAACCATAGAGACAATCTCAGTACACGACCACCAACATAATAATTTCCAGATTCTGATGGAAAGAAATACAGGAACACACAAAGGGTACAAGGAACTTGATTGTGTTACTGGTAGACATACCCACGGTACTGACATTTAGTCTCACAGCCACTACCCAGAGTATAACAAACTTAACTGTATTACTGGTAGACATACCCACAGTACTTTCATTCAGTCCTACATCTCTGTATTGTATACACACATAACTACTTTAATAGTGAATTAAATTTGATCTGAGATACCATGTGCTCCCTTATTTCTTTCTATCAGTATTTAAGAGTACAACATATACTGTTTGCCAAAAGAAACTTTACAAGTACAAATTGTATTATAGAAAACCAACAAACGGTACAGTAGGATGTGAAAGTATTATGGAGTTCAACATCTAAACATCACAGTGCACTTCGTGATATATGCAAAGTGTTTGTAAGGTGGTTTCTAAATTGGTTCCTTTTGATAAGCAACACTATTTATCAAATTATTCAAATTTTATGTATGTAGGTTTTTGGATGTCAGTATATTATGTTAAAATAATGCATAAAATGCTAACTGAAGCCGTATGTATGTTTATCATCAGTGTACATGTGATAGATTGATAAAAACAACAAACTGGACTATCATCAATCATGTTGATTTACAGCTGTCAAACAATACATTTAACAAACATCTGTGGCAAAGCATTCTCTCATTAATTCTCAAGGCCACATATTAAGTAGTTCTAATGAGTCTTCACATCCAAGTTATTTGTTTATTTTAAATTCAGAACAGCACTTTGTTGGAATTAGTTGACTCGGTAACCTCTTGTAGATTTTATAATGAGTTAACTTGGTAACCTCTCATATATTTTAGAATGAGTTAACTTGGTAACATTTTGTAGATTTTATAATGACTTATCTAGGTAACCTTTGATGTACCACTTTCTCTCTTTGAGACAAATTACAACTTGGCATTAATAAATGATGCTATCGGATTTGTTTACAGCACTTATATGTTTAAAACTTGTTGACCTCTTTTTCTGCAATAACTAAAACTGATGCAAAACAGAACCTGACTTTAATTATAAATATGAGAAAGCACATCTTGATTTAATAGAAAGATTATACATATGTATAACAATGTATCTCCTGTATTAATTAATAATGTATTAATCACTATTACGGTACTGTTGTGATGTTCTCATCCTGTTCTAATTCATGTTTATAATTTTAGGGTGAGAATGTCACAATAATACTGTGGCAGGAGGTAGCTTAGTAGTACAGCACTTAATTGCTTCAGGTGTGTTTCATTGTAACTTCATTTCAGGTTAGTGGGACGGAATTTAGCTCAAGTCAGTTGACTTTTCGCTTGAAGTGCGTGGGTCCATTCAGCTGATAGGTTTTTTTTCTTGTTCCAACCAGAGCACCACAACTGGTCAAAGGCTGTGGTATATGCTTTTCTCTGTATTAGGATAAAATGTAGGTTTCCTCTGATGACTATGAGTGAAAATTACTGAATGTTTGACATCCAATAGTCGATGATTAATAAATCTACATGTATGTGTTTTAGCGGTGTCATTAAACAAAAAAACAAACTTGAACTTCAAATGAGGTTAAAGCATGCTGTCTTAGATACATGTACTTGAAAACCAAGTACCTATTAGCCTCAATAAGTCTGATGGCTACACCATCAAGGCTAGTACTGTTCTGTGGTTATCTACATGTAACTATAGATATTCACAACTCCAGCTAGGATTCTTAATCTGAGACATCATAAACATTAAGAATGATTTGTTTTAGCTTCCAGTGGAGAACGACACTTTTGAAGCTATTGGGTCTTGGTGCTGTTTGGCAGGCACAGTAACTGCCATTGTGAAACTGGACCGAAAGGGCTATGCGTTGAAGGAAGCCATACCAGTGTGGGCGGAAATCAAGAACCTTAGCACCAGACGGATTGCATGGTCACGGGTTTCTCTCATTCAAGTATGTGCATAATGTGTATCCCTTACCACGATAAAGCTTTTAAAAGTCCAGCTATGATGGTTTTAGTTTTCATGTGCATAGAACTGTGCATAATGGCTTAAAGGTATATTGTCACAGACCACTGACCAATTTAATGGTATTAAACAGAGTATTACCTGAACAAAAATAATTTGATTTGGCCCTAAATGTACTTTATTCAACAATCTTCATAACCACCATAATTCAAAAACTAAAATTGCTGAGAAGGATGACATGGATTTCACTCCATCATGGTTCAGTTAAGATAATGCGATAGCTAGATTTTGTTTCCAACAATTAATGTAATTTATATTTATTATCCATTTTTAGAGAAATAAGGTCTTTAAATCTGTGACAGTATGCTTTTAATGATATCTTAACATGGTTTGTGGTCCATGGACAGACTTGTAATTTGTAAAGCTATATAAATAAATATACCTAATATATTAACTCCAATTATTTAAAAGCAAACATATATGGCATCTTAATTATTTGTACCAGAAAAAAACTATTATTATTTCAGTCAAAGAATTCTGGTTATAAAATTAAAAAAGAAAAAACATCCACATTGGTTAGCTATTATTTTACCAATATATGCAACAGTCATTCTTGACTTATGGATAAAACCTAGACTGAACATCTTAATTAATGCAGAAGTAATCAGCAACATCTCAACTTCTCTCAAGATATAAATCAGTCATATTATCTTAAAAATTACTCATCTACGAAACCATTAGTTGTGAATGATTATATAGATGACACTCATAAGTCGTTTTGGGATTTTGTTATAATTTTATTCTTGCACTGTTCAAAAACTGTTTCTATCCTTGATCTTTGATGAAAAGGTCACAATAAACGACTAGTATTATAATTAATCTCAGGTTTCTGAGCATTGTAAAACAAAACTTTGTAAATTCAACCACAAATTGTTCCAGATCGCCCATGTCATTCTAATAAGTGTAAGCCAGGTGTAATACGACTGTGTTGTGTTTCAGAATGTGACTTACTACTCATATCGAGGGAGGTTTTCAGAGACCACTGTCCTCGTGACCATACACAAAGGAAGCATTGCTCCATGTGCCAAGCAAACATGGCAGAGAGAACTCCTCAGTATTCCCACTGTACCGCCTTCTCATCTGAGAGGTTGCAAGATCATAGACGTTCAGTATTCTATTGAGGTTAGTGGTCTTCCTTAGTATTCCTCTGTAATCCTACTGTACCGCC
>JAECMU010113128.1:0-10347 GCA_016106625.1 Dracogyra subfuscus
ATATAATTGTTGCAGTGACTTTTATTAAATTCATTCTATTTATGGAATATAACACCAATTTATTTTTAATATGTACTCGTTACAATTGATAGCATGCACGTGACTTTAACAATGGAAATTGTGCACTGTCTAATATATCATTCTTAGTTTCTCAAAAAATATATCAAACCTAATCAACACGTGTTCAGCCGTCGACACTGGGTATGTTATAGTGTAGTTGTAAAAGACTGCTCCGTTGCCGAAATACTATAATGAAAAGAACAATAAATAACGTTTTACACCAGCAACGTTAATAATAATTATAATACTACTAATAATAATAATAATACAAATAATGATTAGGGACGACGATGATGAGAACAGAACAGAACCTTTTTACACCCAGGTCGTTAGGCAACGGCATGGAGAGATGTGAACAATATTATTGCATATGAAAGGATGGCACGGTGTTTATAGGAGACTATTAAACAATAAAGAATATAAGTATATGCATATAATATACAATAAAATGATATACAATAATGCAGTGCCTCGAATAATGTGGTATATATTGAGGCAAATAGATCTATTGAATTGATAATTAATTAGTTTATCTAATTTACGACTTTTCTTAGGACACCTATTTTATTACTGGTCAAACAATATTTAATGTTTAGTGTTCCGAGATTTAGCCCCCAAAAAGAACAGTAATAATGTAAGAGCAATAGCAACAATCGTACCAATTAAAGTTGGAATATATTGCAAACGGGCACATATATAACTGGCTAGAAATCTTAGTATGCTTGTTAAACAAGCTGAATATATATAGAAATATATCCCATCCATAAAAATACAAACAGAGCATGTTAACCGAATGCAATTAGGCCAGTACCTACATACATGACGTAATAACACCGCCCATGCGCGTGCTGTAACCTCACCGTGGTGCAGGGGTGTAATATTCTCTTAGAGAATGGCCAATACAGCACAACTTAAAGTTAGAATAAAAGTCAGTATCTATGATATTTGTATTTACACTGTGATATTTTCCTTGATATTTGTATTTGTATTTACACTTTTTTAACATTTATATCTTGAATTTTTCCATTGATATTGATCATCACCTTATTTATTTCCATTACCATAGTTTGACACCCAATAGCCGATGTATTTTTCGTGCTGGGGTGTCGTTAAACATTCATTCATTCATTCATTTAATAACACCGAGTCTACATGAAAGAAAAAACGTATTTTGTATTTAAACAAACTTTAAATTTGGAAAACAAAATACATTATTACATTAAGAAAATGTAATCACTCATAGAAACAGGACGCAGTAATAGCACCCTAATCGAAAACAGATTATGTACATAAATATCACTACTTATTTAAATGTAATTAGTTTATAAAAAAAACAAGCAAATCCATATAAAACACCTAATACACTTAAGTTCAAATAACTATTTAATTGTAATAACATAAGCAGTCTGTGTAAAATGTTAAAACATTATTTCTGAAATCAAACGTAAAATCGGTAAACCATAGAAAAACATATTTAATATAATTTGACACTTTGAAAAATACTGACTTGTAAAATTTGTTCTGCTAGATATTTGAATATTTTATCACCATGTGTCTTCATTTAAAAAATATTTATATAGCTATTTTGTTTTATGTTTGTATATATTCTACTAAGAACTCATGTTGTCATCTGGCCAATGCAAACAACTATTGCGCAATAATTTCTCATAATATTATGTTGTCGTTTGAAGGCCCGGGTGTACAGAAATAAACGATATCCGTTTGCTCGGTTTCTCAATGAAGTGTAACAGAAATCATATTATAACTTTATAAGTGGTTAAACACATGTTAAAATGTCATATATTTCAAAACATTGTGGAACATGATATGTTTGTGGTATTGACTGTTTTATATTGTTCGCCTCTGTGTTATTCTGTGTACATGTGTCGAAAGTGAACCCACTAAAGATAACTATACATATAGTTTAGTTGTGGCAGGTGGGTCGCAACTAACCCGATTATGTTACGTATACTAATAACAATTAACCGAAAGTGGAATTACCGTAAATGTGCTATTTTGGTAGAATATCCTTAGCTCGAGGGGAACACCAACTTGAAATGGTGCAACGTTTATCCCGAGATAGGTGCCAATACTTTGCCAGGAACCAAATATCTTGGAATTGAAGACCACATAATCTGAATATTGCAGCCAATCAAACATCACCAACGTATCCAACGATCCAATATCCACACGAAAACTGAAAAACAAAATTGTAAAACATCTCTATAAAACCCTACGTGTCTACTATATATAAATATTGAATAACGAAAATTAAAGATAATTTGTTGTCTGGAATTATAGGTAAACAAAGTCACAATAACAAATGGCACACCAAGTTATACATACTAATAAAACAAAACAAATCATCAACACACAAGTGGTTAAAATAGAAATTTTAATCCTCTAAATTTACATTTATATACATAACATATGACAATGAAACGTTAATGGGCACCAACGCTTTCAGGCCCAATGATGAACACGTACTTCCGGTGACGAGACACTAATAATTCCCGGTTAACAGTTACGGTGGCTTTTTCCCGTCGATAATTACTATCCAGTTAATGAGTATGTAACGTAACGCAACATCAATGGCTAATTCTAATGTAAACAACCACACACTTGAGATAAAATACTTTGGTGTACAGGAAGGTACGAGTATTAATAATACTTACGTATGACAATATGCAATAAAACAAGTATTGAACACAACACATTTCTGGCAATATGATGTTTTCAAATTTACATATATACAGTGAAACCCCTCAAAACCCCTCGTTAAACCGGAATTCCCCCCAAAAAGGACGTTTTATAGAAAGTTGTTCTACATGACAAACGAGCTGATGAGAACATGGAACGAAACACAAAATCAACTGATGTGTCGGAGTCTCCAACAAAGAATCTGAGAACTTGAAAATCGACAAATGCCAAAATGTCCATCTAACTAAATTAAAGGATAAGGGTGGCCAGATGATAAAGAGTATATGTCACGAGTTGGCATCCATCTGAAACAGACGGATATTTGACTGTCTTACGAAGTACTTTATGATCGAGACTGCTGTCTTTCTCTGCCTATATCCAGGGACATATTTCCACTCAAGCGTTCCTACAAACATTTATTTTGAGAGGATGGAAACAAATGCTTCAGCTACACAGATGGACTTTCTAGCTGTGCTAGAAATGTTGTTACAATAAAGTACAAGGTTTACCGGTAGAAAGCACACCAGACTTACCTGATGGTAGAACGTCTACCCTGTTTGTCTGCCTTACTTTGACAATGTTACTAATCAAACATACCTGTATATATTAAATGCGTAAAGTTATTCATCCTCGACATTACAAAACTCATTATTGCTACATATTAAACAAATTTAAAGCATAATCATTGATAAATATGACTTGTATCTGATTTATCATATGTCCGGTATTTTGCGTATTTGGTTAATTTTCGGTACTTACCTTCAGACCACATGTACATGGGGGTTAAGATTGGAATAAATAAAAATCCTTTTGGGATATGTTTTATGGTATGATGTACCATCCTTTCGATGGGGATTTTTTNCAAAGTCAAAGACTCATGTTTCACTCAATTGTAACTTTATCAAAATGTGTTACAGGTTTGTAAATTAAACTAAACTTAATGTTAATTTTCATGAACTGAAACTAGGGTATGTCCCTTTAAAGTAAACCTCTCTAAAACGCACCGGACGAAATTATTCGGTCACACTGACGTCAATCATTACTGCATTAGTTCTACTTTGAATACCCAATCAGCCGAGGACGCGATTGCATACGCAGAGCTTATTACATGTGCACATGCTCGATTATCGATCTCCGAGACCGATATTATTTATTTTAAAACAAATGTTTGCCGCTCCCACTTCTGTCATTCATTTCGGTCCAAAGCGTGCGTCCGTTTTTATTATTGGGGGTGGGGGGGGGTAGGGGGGAATATGTTTTTTGGCGGTGCATCGTCTACATCAATAAACTGATGCGGATTTTGATTCTCAAGACTTGAACCGGTCCCAAATTTAATAAAACAAATGGTCACTTGCATGCACCACTGCACCAGGCTAGACAATCGTTCAAATCCACAGAGTCGGTCACGAGATTGAACAGTTGTTAACAATAGTGTCATAGTTTGTTTTGTTTTGTTTTTTTGTTTTTTTGTTGTTTTTTTAAAATAAATTAACGACGCACTCAACACATTATAACTACGGTTATATCGGCGTCGGACATATGGTTATGTCGAGAAAACCCCCCAGTGGTCAGCTGACGGGGATCGATCCTAGACCGACCGCGCATCAGGCGGGCACTAAGAGTGTCATAGAGTCCCGACAATATATAGATAGATAGATAGATATATAATTATATGCATGTACATTTTAATCAGCAGCCGCCGTTGTATTGTGTATATATGTGTGTTTGTAAACACCTCAGTGTAACACCGTTTGGTGTTCTGAGTGAATAAAGTTCTGAGTTTACTTCAATTCTTAAAATGTTATCGACTAACAGTAACTTTTTGAAGACTGTAATTACATATCAAATATATTTTCTTTCTGTATAAAATATTAGTGTTTGTATATTAAACGTGTTTCTGATCGTTCTGATATTTGCACTAGGTTAAATTTAAATGGACATACCCTAGTTTTTAAACACTAAGACATAGTTTTGACTATTAGAGGCGTTTTTTGATAACTGAAATCATACTTTATTTAAATTTTATTGTTTAAAGTATCCATTTCCATACATTAGAAGTGTTTTTGGTCATCCTGATGTTTTTTAATATCACAAAATGCATTTATCATATTTTTAAAAAGGCACGTGCCTCTGAGAAGTAACAGTTATGTAGTCGAGTTTTATTCTATTTTAGAGGTTATTTCACCATTTCAAAGTCAAAGACTCATGTTTCACTCAATTGTAACTTTATCAAAATGTGTTACAGGTTTGTAAATTAAACTAAACTTAATGCTAATTTTCATGAACTGAAACTAGGGTATGTCCCTTTAAGACTCTGACTGTCTTCAAGCATCACTTATGCCAGTCCACATATGCTCCAATAATTATAGACCGAACATATTTGTCTCTGTAAAGCTACGTTTCATATTTAATATTTATTTGTCTATTTATATCTTATATGTAATAGTTTCACAAAGTCAGAACTGGGACAGATGGCGATGAACAAGCAGACTGATATGGGACTGTTTGAATGCTCCATCAGAATGGATTCCTCGCCTCCATGCCATATTCCCGGCTGATTTTAGTCGCCTTGTTCAGCAACGCCTTGTCCCAGCCTGCCCTAACAGCACTGGAAGATTACCCACCCTACTGTAAGAAGAAATGGCTAGATGGGTCATCCCTTGTTACTATTTCATTGACTAGGTAACACGTGTATCATCCAGATACCACGGCGACTGATTATCTCTTTTTTAACGGATTCGTCTTCTCCAAACACGTATTCCGCACAGCACTGCTACTCATTACAGATTCAGATTTTAGTCTTGCAGTGTCTGCGCTTAACTTCTTTCTTGAGTTGCCATCCAGGCAAGTGGTGACAGCATTTTCACTTGCCCGAATCTATTTTCACTTGCCCGAATAATATTTTCTTTAAAAAATAAAAATATTGCAAAAGATTATAAGACAAAAGACGAAACAAATCGGTCGCCAGGCGGGCAACCTTACTATGGGTTTTCAGTCGCCCGTCGTCGTTTTCAGTCGCCAAGGGCGATCGGGCGACCGTTAAGTTCGGACCCTGGTCTTGGGGTTTTCTGGTATCGTGCAAGTTATATCGTTGAAACACCAAACTTGAAAACGGATCAATCCCTTTTTATCCAAATAAGATATGTTATCAATGTGTCCAGACCTAGTTCAGTAAACATTATTCTAAATTGTCCGTATCATGTCGTTAACGTCCCACACTTTCCCAGTATTCTTTCGGAAACAAATAAAATAATAAATATTATCATCATCAATAGCTAATGTATGCAAATAATAAATAAATAAATAAATAATAAATAGCATTAGTTTGCCAATTCACACATTTCGAGGCCTGAGAATTACAAGGTTCTATCTGCAATTTTTCAAAAAATTAGTTATACATCCTATTTGATAGAAAATAAAATTATCTACATAGTAAACAGTCTTAGAATATGGTATTTTAAGACACAGATATTATATTAAGCCTCTCTATGACTCCGATATTGCAGCTCCAAA
The DNA here is from genome assembly GCA_016106625.1 of Dracogyra subfuscus. Classification (NCBI taxonomy): domain Eukaryota; kingdom Metazoa; phylum Mollusca; class Gastropoda; order Neomphalida; family Peltospiridae; genus Dracogyra; species Dracogyra subfuscus. Next base: position 6,274 of record JAECMU010113128.1, read on the forward strand.
CTTCTAAGTGGCGATTTCTCAAAAAGAGGTTTTGTTCACATAGAAACGTGTAATTTTCCACCTACGATTTATTGCATAACATTTTCAGCTGACACGTGGGACGAATTAGTAAAAGTGGGAGCGAAATATCTGATGAATATTTTTCGGTAAAAAAATCGAGTCTTTTGAAGCCTGCTTTCGATTGGTCAAAAATTTCCCACAATGCCACCTGGAGCTCGTTGCTTTGAAAGTAATCGATTGAAAACAGTTGAGAAGTTTGTTGGTCGTTGGTGATTCAATGAAAGAATTATTTTCGAATGTAGACAGCCAGATAAGACAGACAAAGAGACAGACAAACATACATACTCTTTATTTACGTCTCACGATGTGTACAGATCAACAAAAAAAAAACAAAAAAAAAAAAAAAAAAACTAGAGTTCAACAGTAATAATACAATAATACAGCAGTAACAATACACAAGCCACTCTTATTGAGTTATGAGAGATTCTAAAATCTATTAAAATATTATCAAACATATTAAAAACGTCTTGTATTTATAAGAAGTAAAACTAAAACCCCTAAAATATGTATATGTCTATACGTATAAACATCTTTACTACTACTACTACTATGACTACTTATTATATCACTACTTGCTGTATGTGATAACTTGTAAGAAATCGCCAGCAATTATTTTGATCACGGTGTCTCTTATGTTTTAAACTATCCTCGTTTTATCTCTGTACAGATAATGAGCATAAGATAATTCGTTATTTACATCTCAACTTGTGAACAAATTAAAATAAAAACAAAAAAGTTCAACAACAATAATACTACAAATATACAGTAATACAAGTACACAAGTCACTCCTATAAGACTATAAAAAAATATTTCTAAAATATTGTATTTATAAGAAGTAAAACTAAAAACCCCTAAAATATGTATATGTCTATATGTATAACAAATCTTTACTACTACTTGTTATTGTATTACTACTTGCTATTTGCAATAACTTGTAAGAAATCGAGGTCAGTCATTTTGATAAAATTATTTCTTATTTTTCAAACTGTCATAGATTTGTCTCTGTAAAGATATGGAATATAAGATATACATATAAAATAGACAATTAATTAAACAATAATTAAAAATAAAATAAAATACAGAAATATTCGGTCTACAATAATTACTAATTCAAATAATCTTAGTCTCCTGGAGTTACACTAATTTTGCTGGTCTCAAGCATTTACTAATTCAAATATTTTTGGTTTCTAAGAGAATGAATGAATGAATATATGTTTAATGACACCCAAACAGACTACTAAACGTCTTTTTTTTATCACAGATTAAGGAATGAGTCACAATAATTTTACTCAAGTAAAATTCCATAAATAATTATTTCTGTTTCACGGCTCTGTAAGACTTATTATGCTTATTATGCAAACAGTGTTAAGAGACAAATTAATATGTACGATATCTGATGAAAACAATAACACAGATTTCAAGAGTTACTAATTCAAAATGTCATAGTTTTAATGAGTTATTAATACAAATTATCATAGTCTCCAAGAGGTATTAATTCAAATTCTCATAGCCTCCAATTTATTTATTCAAAATGTTATAGTTTCTAATTCAAATTGGCATACCTTTCAAAAATTAATAATTCAAATTAGCATGCTTCTTGAGAGTTTCTAATTCAAATTGGCATACCTTTCAAGAATTAATAATTCAAATTAGCATGCTTCTTAAGAGTTTCTAATTCAAATTGGCATACTCTTCAAGAGTTAATAATTACAATGTCCATTATTTTCAAAAGTTACTAATTCAAATTGGCATAGTTTATAAGAGTTACTAAATCAAATTCTCATACTTTTAAGTGTTATTAAACCAAACTGATATACTTTTTAAGAGTTACTAATGCAAACTGGTATACTTTTCAATATTGCTTTTAAAATGTTTATTGTCCCATGAAAATAATAGATAATGTCAGGGTTGGAACCCCAAATCATTACCGTACATAACAATTATACACAGAATATAACATGGAAGGAGAGAAAGGCAAGAAAGCTGAACTAAGTATTTCCTCCAAATCAGCAACATTGTAAAACAAACAGCCATAGTCTATTATTTATATAAAAGGAAAGGCTGGCCTTTTAAATATTTTCCAAAAATCTTAACCAACATTCCCAGTTTTCGTCGAATTCTGTATGTAAACAATTCATGTAATAATTATATTTTTCTAATAATAGCTTATCTTCAATACAATGTTTGAAGCCAGTTTTATTGAGTGTAGTGTTCTGTAATTTTGTTTTGTAAACAGAATATGTTGCATTTGTAATTAACCAATTTACGAACTTGTTTTCCTTATTATTATCACCAAATAAAATCATAGGTTTGTCAAACTGGAAGTCTTCACCTGTTTCCAGAGTTCGATTGCTTTGGGGAAAGCATAAAACAAGTGATCCGATATTTCTGGCTGGCAATAACAGAAAATGCAGAGATTTCAATCAACATATTTTATTTTATATCAGAAAGTATTCGATGCTGTAATTCTATGTAGGATTTGATATTGAAACCATGACAGTGTTGGGTCTTTCAAAATGTTAAATGGAAGGCTATAATACCCCGCCCACTCTGAATGGGAAAAAGCAAATCCTTCAGCAGACTATGTAATCTGCGAAGTAGGAAGTATATTCGTGTTATTGAGTAGTTTACAGATTTCTTTACTTCCACATCTTCTAGAGTTACTAATTCAAATTCTCATACATTGAAGAGTTGCTAATTTAAATTGAAATACTTTTCAAGAGTTACTAATTCAAATTGGCATACTTTTCAAGAGTTACTAATTCAAATTATCATACGTTTCAAGAGTTACTAATTCAAATTTTCATACGTTTCAATAGTTACTAATTCAAATTGGCATACTTTTCAAAAGTTAACTAACTGCCGTCTGTTGGGAACTTAGCGTTTATGTATGTGCCATCAATGGGAGCACCATGTCGGTCTCCGGCAGATCTTAGTAGAGGAGTTCAGGTGCCTGCGAAAAAGAGATCTTGTAAATATTCTCAGCTTTGGACTCGGCTGTCTCTACCCTTGTGACATCATTCACATATGGTGATTCTGACACGGGTCGTTCGTTCATGTCTGATTTCTTCTTCCCAATTCTTCTTCTCCACAGGCTGAAAAATATATGTTTTCTAGAAAGCATGTCCATCCAGCAAAGATAGCACAATCTTTGGCATTTGGAATCGTGTCTCTGTACTCTTATCTCTCTGCCTGTCTCTCTCTGTGTCTTTCTCCCTCCCTTCTCCCTCCTCTCTCTCTCTCTCTCTCTCTCTCTCTCTCTCTCTCTCTCTCACCTAGATGCATCTCATTATTCTTACTCTGGAAATTCACGTCTACTGTTCATGTCTATAAGTGTAAGGTTACTACAAAAACCTAACCATTAACCAACTATCCTGGAAAGATAATCCAAATACTTATCTTCCCAAGACAGCATGCTTAGATGAAGTTGTGATTTAACTTTGTTCTAAAGAATATTCTTATGCCATTCTGCAACTACAATTCCTGGCTGTTGTTAAAACAAAATCTTTAGAAAAGAAGAAATAATATATCTACTCACCTGCAGAAGATGACAGCAGCCACAAGAAGGAATATGATGACGACTACGACTACGAGGACGACCACTCCAGACACCGACAAGACTGGAATGAGACCTGGGCGAAACACTGATTCTGAAGAGGAATATCGAAATCTGTCAAGAATATTAGTAATTACAGTATCGGTAGTATATTAAATATTGTCGATTGGTTCTGAACAGAAAAGAACTTTATTTACACTCAGATCACCATAGATTAAATATTGTTGATAAGTTCTGGACCTAACAGAACTTTATTTTCACTCATGTCACTGTAGATTAAATACTGCAGATAGATTCTGAACAAAACAATGCTGTTGTTTATTAATAATATTACCTAATAGTGTCGAAAGACTGGGTTATTTAAAAAAAAAACCTTATTATTATTATTTTTTTAATGTTTTATTAGCCCAGCAATGTCGATAGTGTCAGGGATGGGGCCCTGAATCACTAGCTTACA
>JAECMU010113153.1:0-22042 GCA_016106625.1 Dracogyra subfuscus
TGTAGCACGAAGCGCCGATAGCGATGATGGTCTGCATGGATCGGCACGTGTAGATAGGCATCCTTCAGGTCTAGTGAAGCCAGCCAGTCTCCTGGTTGAACCACAACAAGGACATCCTCAACGGTCAACATTTTGAATGACGGAGGCGGGTAGTGGTTGTTGAAAAACGCTATGTTGTGGATCATACGCAGGTCCGCCGAATCCTTCTTGGAGACCAGGAAAACGTTGGAGTAGAACCCTGGAGTAAGATCGGCCACCATAAGTCTGCGAACCACTCCCTTCAGCACCAGCTTGTCGACGAGTGAGACTGCGAGTGATGAGGTTCTCGAGGTGTAGTAGTCAAGGGAGGTGTTGAAGACAAGGGCAGCTGATATCCGCTCCTCAAGGTTGTCGTGACAAACTGATCCTGGCAGAGGATCTGCCAATTTCGCCAATAACGGCGAAGTCGTCCTCCGACAGTGGATGGTTCGACTAGTATTGGACATACCGGAAGCCTCATGTTTGAATCGGTATTCAAATTCGGTGTGAGGGACGGGCGAAGGTCGAGACAATCGAAGGTGCTGTGGGTTTGCCGGCTGGAGTCAATGCTTCCCGGCCTTTCCCTGAGGCCTGGATGGTGCCCCGGATGGTCGTTTTGTTTGAAACTTCCGGGCAGGCTGAGAAGTCCGAAACGAAGGTTCCATCGTTTGGATGCTGGAACAGACGAAGCTGCGGCCTTCCTCTTGTTGGACTCCAGGGTGGATATCAACTGAGGAGCCTTCATGGTAGCCGTAGATTGTTGCTCCTTCTCATTATCCCGAACAATTTCAGTGACCTTCCTAGCGAAAAGCGTGGACACCGACCAGGGTTGAGCAAGCAGCTGCTTCTTATGCTCAGAATCCAGAGATGACTTCTTCAGCAAAGATAACCGTCGAGCCTGTGTCAACTGGGAAGAGAGGGAAGTGATGGACGAAGTCAGATACGCTAACATCTGAGCCGACTGTTGAAAGAGACCGTAGCTCCGGGCATCCTTCGACTGAGTAGCTATGGCAACAAGAAAAACATCCAAGTACGACAACACGTGTAGACAGCACTGCTGGGCAGTATCCATGGCATGGATCTGCTTATCGAAAAACTCCATCATCTGTGTCTTGCCCAAGCGATGAACGTCATTATCGAGGTTTGGAGCCACATCCCGGAAAGGCATGTTAAAGACGGGATAACTTTGTGAAGACCAGGACGGCATGGCAATGAACGAAGCAGTGTCCTTGAAAGTCTTATCAAGCTCTGGAGCCACATCTTGGATCAGAGTCCCAACCGCTAACGACTTGATAACAACATCATCCGCAGGCATGTCAGCTGAAATCATAGGTGTCGGGCCCTTCTTTGATGGCATTGGAGGATGAGGCAAAGACGGAAGCAGGTCGTATACTGCAGCCAGACAATCTCTCATTGTCATGTATTCAGTGGCGTCCGAGTCTTCAACCATGGAAACCGGTGGTGTCGTATCTCCGAAGTCCCGCTGAACTCGAGCACAAGCCAAAGAGCCAGGTGGTGATCTGGACCGTGGGCGATCAGACGAGTGTGTATGTTCAGACGAAGATGGACGGACCCATGTTGGAGAACGGGATCGTGGACGGCTGCAGCGGGAACCAGTTCTCTTCAGTGAAGAACGATGACTAGGCGCCGGTGATGAACGTCTCGGTCGATCCACGGACTCGGTAGACCGTGTGGAAGCCACAGCTCGTTCTGGAAGTTGAGGAACCGAATCTGCCCCCGTAGCTGCCGGGACCGGCCCTGGCCCTGGTTCTGCCGGTTTTGCTAGCACCGCCATTGTCTCCTGAAGCATGGAAGGTAACAAGGATCATAATACATCCGCGACGGAATCCACCATATAAGAGGACGTCTCGGCCTTCCTGGTACAGGCGGAAACAACCTTGAGATACGCTTGGAACTTGTCATCTAGGAGCCCCGCACAGACATCGCAGCGTGAAGCCAAATCGCAAGGTACACGGCAACCCGGGCATAAATCATGAGGGTCATTGCCCGATGTAAATTTCTTACATCGTAAACAGGATTTCACAACTCGTTGAATAGACACATCAGACATGATGATGCACTATAAAGAGAAGAAACAAAAACACAACAAATACCGCCATCTTTGCAAATAGCGTCTGACAAGACAACCAACTGTTAAAGTAAAACAAAATATGTCTTACACGTACATAAAACAATGATACGATACGCGAAGAACGTGGAGTGAATTACTGAAGCTAAAAAACTTAAGATAACCCACAGGTTAAAAAATCTTTGTATTGTTTGAGGATTGGTAATGTGAAAAGAAAGCACATACCAGTCGTGGTGCAGTGGCTGGAACAAGAAATAGATCAATGGGCCCACCAACTGGGATCGATCCTAGATTGACCATGAATCAGGCTTGCGCTTTACCACTGGGCTATGTCCCATCCAGTTTTCAGAGAAATCTACTACATTTTTACCATTAGACATCTTTTATGTTCACATTCCCACAGACAGGGCAGCATATATAACATCATTTAATATACCAGTCATGGGTACACTGGTTGGGTTAGTAAAAACAAATTAAGTCAGAGGAGCAGAATCGATTCATGAAACTATTAAAATTTAAAAATGTCTAGATGATTAAGGAAATGTTTCATTTAACGAGGCACTCAACACATTTTATTTACTGCTATATGGTGTCAGACATATGGATAAGGACCACACAGATATTGAGAGAGGAAATCTGCTGTCACCACTTCATGGGCTACTTTTTATATGCACCATCCCACAGAAAGGATAGTACATACCATAGCCTTTGTTACACCAGTTGTGGAGCACTGGCTAGAACGAGAAATAGCCAACTTTGAAAGAAGACAATGAATTAAATGCTTAAAATATTTTCTGCTTTAAATTTGACCTCTGATAAAAATCACTAGAAGACAAAACCCCAAACAGTTATTCAAGTAACATAATTTAATATTCATACATTCTATCCTAACAATTTTTTTTTAATTCTTCTCTTAATTAAATGTACCATTTCAAGAATAGGGGACACCATCAAAGCTGACCCCCAAAGGAACTGTCGATCAATGCTGTAGGTTCGCTCATCTGTTGAAAATCTGAAACAAGAAAGAAAGAAAGGTTTTATTTAACGAAACACTCAACACATTTTATTTACGGTTATATGGTGTCATACATATGGTTAAGGACCACACAAATATGGAGAGGAGAAACCCGCTGTCGTTACTCTTTCCGATTAGCAGCAAGGGATCTTTTATATGCACCATCCCACAGACAGGATAGCACATACCACAGATTTTGATATACCAGTCGTGGTGCACTGGCTGTGACAAGAAATAGCCCAATGGGCCCACCGACGGGGATCGATCCCACACCGATCGCACATCAAGCGAGCGCTGTACCACTGAGCTACATCCCACCCCTAAAATCTGAAAGATGCACAGCATAAACTATAAAATAAATGTCATAATATACTCATAAATCTTATGTTCAATAGAAAGAAAGAAAGAAATGTTTTATTTAATGATGCACTCAATATATTTTATTTACTGTTATATGGNNNNCTACTCTTTCCGATTAGCTGCAAAGGATCTTTTATTTGCGCTTCCCACAGGCAGGATAGCACAAACCATGGCCTTTGTTAAACCAGTTATGGATCACTGGTCGGTGCAAGTGGTTTACACCTATCCATTGAGCCTTGCGGAGCACTCACTCAGGGTTTGGAGTCGGTATCTGGATTAAAAATCCCAGGCCTAACCACTACGCCACCGAGGCTAGTCAAATCTTATGTTCAATAATGCTGGCAAATATAGTTCAATTGTTCAGGTCCTAGATGTATGGCAGGATAAGGTAGACTAATATTTAAAAGTTGGGGTGGAAATCTTTGGTTTTTTCCGGGGTGATGAATAAAATAAACATATTGACATATTACTGTACTCAGAAGTTATTGTGATTATAGAAATGGAGTGTTATGTATATACCTGCATTTGTTAAAAACAAAATGATATTTTCAAAAGTGGATGCATATTTTTTAATAATTCACAGATGTGATTTTTTTTCTTCAAAAGCTGAAATTATCTTTAAAAATCTTCTATACTTAACCTAAAAAGTAATTTTTAAGCATTTCAGATAAAATCTACTCTACTTTGCAAAATTAATTTTATTTCAAAAGAATCATAAATCGGATAAAAAGCTGAAAAATCAAATCTTTGACAATGGAATGTAAAAGAGCTATGAAGAGAAAAACTAAGAAGGAATGAAATGTTTTATTTAATGATGCACTCAACACATTTTATTTATAGTTATATGGCGTCGGACATATGGTTAAGGACCACATAGATATTGAGAGAGAAAACCTGCTGTCGCCACTTCATAGGCTACTTTTTTTTATTAGCAGCAAGGAATCTTTTATATGCACAATCCCATACACAGGATAGCACATACCACAGCCTTTGGTGTACCAGTTGTGATGCACTGGCTGGAGCAAGAAATAGTCCAATGGGCCCACCGACGGGGATCAATCCCAAATCAACTGCGCATCAAGTAAGCGCTTTACCACTGGGCTAAGTCTTGCCCCAAAATAACAAACTAAGAAGACAGCCGTGAACATACTCATGGTGTAGAGGTCGCACCACGGTGTGCCCCTGTGTGTGAGCGTAATGGAACAGTGTGTAGAGGTACGGCAGCAGCCAGTAGCGTGTTTCCATCATTTCTCTTGAAGAGTTCCCCACAAAATCACCAAGGGCACCTGGATCTTGAGGCTGCAATGAAAACAGCATAATAATATTATAATTAAAATACAGCATTTAATTCATCTAACAAAACAGTATCATATTTATTTTAAAAAAGAAGAATTTAAATCATATATTGCACAGGTTGTTAAATTGTTTTAATTTTATTTAAACCATGTACATGTATGTATTGAGAGTAAATTTCAACAGACCTGATCACCAGGCATAAAGTAACAAGCATTTTGAGAGTACTGCTAAAGCAATACATGTCCCCAACCAGGCTAAACTACTGTTCATATCTCCTAAGTTCAAGGGCCATAACTTCATCACAAATGGGTACATCGCCATGTAAGTCAAACTTGATCTGTAACAGTACATGATAAACCAATACACAAAATTCAAGCTCAATATCTAAAGGTCTTCTGAAAGCAATGTCTGGGGAAAAACAAATTCACATCTCTTAAGTTCAAGAGCCATAACTCTGTTACAAAATGGGTAAATTGGCATGTAAGTCAAACTTAATCTGTAACATTACATGGTGAAACTATTCAAAAAAGTTCACCTCAAAATCTCAAAGCCTTTTGCAAAAGAAACATCTGGAAAACATGTGGGACGGACTGACGGACTACTGACCGATGGACAGAGACAGACAGAAGGATGGAAATAAAACCTATAGTCCCATTTAGTTGAACCGGTAGGGGATTAATAATTATGGTGCATCTCACATTTCACTGGCACCACCAGCCCATGGGATCAGTTCTTGAAAAGCCCTTACCATGTTATTTATTCCATTATGGTTTCTGCAAAATGGGTAGAATGCTCCAAGTTGCATCCACCGGTGACACATTTCTTCAGTTGTGTTGTCCATAAACCCACAAATGTCTGCTCCAATCTTAGAAAATAAAACAGAAATTAATAAAAGGTTCTATAACACGACATGCAGCATCAAGAAATCATCCACAGACTGGGTATTCATAGTTTCATAATGCACAATTATAGTAGACAAGTCACTTGTAGCAATCGAAGACCTCTCAAAAGCTCTAATGTAAATACTGTTAATAAAAATGGTGGAATAATGCTTATTTATGTCGTTTTAATAAAAACGGCCATTTCAAACAATCTGCTGTTACTGGTTGTTATTTCTATAGATTAAGAGCTGAAATTTGCTGGTAATAATCCGCACTTCATAAAAACACAATTAAACACATAGTTTTTAATTACATTTATGTAGCGGATTATCGGTTTTAAAGAATAGTAAGGTAGGGTAAATAATAGGGTGGTTTCAACCAGCTGTAATAGAAAGCTCGGGCAAATTTCTGGGGGCTCAGTCTTTTAGGGCTTGATGCGATGCATCGGCTGCTATAGGGCGGAAGAATACATAAGCAGAAGTTAGACAAAGGGTCACGTGACGCGAGTTGTCCATCACTGAACATTTTTCAAAGAACGAGGTGAGAACATTTTTTGCTGCATTTTTAAACCCACCACCTACCCCAAGTCAAGCCGCCATAATTATATATTGCAATTTTGGAGAGAAATTAATATGAGTAAACTGGAATGTGTTAGTTGGTGGCGGATTTTCCCCCACCTGCAATAGTACAGTTTAGTATCATGAATATGTTTGTACGATTGATTTATTAACACCTATTTGTCAGGTGGTTATGATGTATTATGTGATGTTTTATGATGTATGATGTTTTATATGAGATCACCTATGTACGAGTTTGGATATGAGACCACCTGACACCTATGATTTAGTTACCAGTTGTTACAGAATATAATGTCATATAAACGGGTGTCAGGTGGAATAATGCTTATTTATGTCGTTTTAATAAAAACTGCCATTTCAAACAATCTGCTGTTACTGGTTGTTATTTCTATAGATTAAGAGCTGAAATTTCTGGTAATAATCCGCACTTCATAAATACTGTTAACAAAACTGCTGCATCATCTTGGATACACTCTAACAAAGCAGGACATAGATGGAATATAAAACTGCATTGTTTTCATTTGAGGGTTCCTTGCCACATCATCATGGCACATGCAGTAATACAGGGTCTTCTACAGTTAGAGAAAAAGGGTACATTTAAATAAAAAAGGTTGGGGTTTTTTCCATCATATTTGAAGGTGCAATTGACCCCTCCCACCTCTTGCTATTGCATGCTCACTAGGTACAGCTACACTTGAAGACTTTTAATAAAAGTGTTGTACTCAGCTATGCAGGAACAAAGGATCGATCACTGACAAACAGAGCTGGGCGGTATTAAAATTTGAGGTTCAGTATCGATATCAGTATTTCTGGGATTATTTTCCTTAGTACCAGTATGGTATTCGGTATTGACGCAATACCGATATCAAGCAGTATTTTTGGTATACTTGGCTTTAAATACATGCCAGAATTAAGGAGTTAAGAGTCATCCGCTATTTTCAACAGAATAAAAACTAAATTCCATACACAAGACTCTTGTCTGATTTATACCCAACCCATTTTGTGTTTGTCAGATACATATATATGATAGTGTTTTACTAAATGATGGCAAACATTTTTCAATCCCGAAATTTTTGTATTTTAAAAAATATGCTCGGTTCTGTAAACTGGTATTGACATAATACTGATACCGAACGGTATATAAAGTATAGCGCCCAGCACTACCAACAAATATGAGCTTCTTTTCTTTTTGTTTAACGACACCACTAGAGCACACAGATTTATTCATCATCGGCTATTGGATGTCAAACATTTACTAATTTTGATACAATGTTTTAAAGAGGAAACGTGCTACATTTTTCCATTAGTAGCAAGGGATCTTTTAACTGCACAATCCCATAAACATGATACCTGTCGTGGTGCACTGGGTGGGTAGAGAAATAGCCCTATGGGTCCACCGACGGTGATTGATCCCAGATTGACCATGCATCAGGCGATGGCTTTACACTGGTTTACGTCCCATTCTCGTTATTTGCCTTACAACATCCTAATGGTACGATTTTGGAATAATAAACAATTAAGTAATAAAAGCTCAAACAAAAAAATGTGCAACTGCAAAATGTTTAAACTTACATATGGAATGCCAAAGAGATTAAATTCAAGCATGCCTGGAAAAAAGTAATTAAACATTTTAATGTCATCAAGTAAAATCAGATGTTCACAAAACATTGTTTTACCTAATATTTTAATAAGTAGTTTGTCTTCATTCTCTTTATATAAATATGTTATGTTAAATACTAAAAATTTTACACAATAATTATTTTAATATTTACATCTGATGGATCTTTTTCAAAATTCTTAAAATATATTAACTTTTTTTCAAAATACTGGGGCCTAGCTTCCATATATGCAGGTACGCAGCTGTGTACCACCTGAGATTTCAAATATTCTTTTTTATTATTAAAATATATGATGTAAATGTGTGTAAGCATATATGTGTATGCATTTTATTTCATCGCTAAAAAGGTTGGCAAAGAAAAAGAAAGAAAGAAATGTTTTATTTAACAATGCACTCAACACATTTATGTATGGTTATATGGCATCAGACATATGGTTAAGGACCACACAGATATGGAGAGAGGAAACCCGCTGTCGCCACTTCATGGGCTACTCTTTCCGACTGGCAGCAAGGGATCTTTTATATGCACCATCCCAGACAGGATAGCATATACAATGGCCTTTGATATACCAATCATGGTGCACTGGCTGGAGCAAGAAATAGCCCAATGGGCCCACCGACGGGGATCGATCCCAGACCGACCATGCATCGAGCAAGCGCTGTACCACTGAGCTATGTCCAACTCCTAAAAAAAAAAATATAATAATCTGCATACCACCTGAAAATCCCAAGCTAGACCCATGCAATATCTGCCTTCTGTGCCACAAAATTCTATTTTATGCTAACCATTTTAGTAATGTTGACAAATGATTCCATATTCATATAAAATGGAGCAGAAGGAATAATGGGCAACAGAAAGAAAATATGTCCTATAGTTTTGACCAAAGTTAAAAGTTTTTTTTTTTTTTTTAACAACACCACTAGAGCACCTTGATTTATTAATCATCGGCCATTGGGCGTCACACATTTGGTCATTATGACTTAGAGTCTTATAGAAGAAAGCGTCTACATTTCTGCAGTTAGTAATGATGGATCTTTTAAATGCACAATTCCCAGACATGATAGCACATACCACAGCCTTTGATATACAAGTTGTGGTGTACTGGCTGGAACGAGATAGTTCTGAGAAAAGATGTTCAGTAATACATGTACTATTCTCCAGATAAAGGAAATGTAACACGTTTTATTTATGGTTATATGGCGTCAGACATTTGGTTAAGGACCACACAGATATTGAGAGAGAAAACCCGCTGTCGACACTTTATGGGCTACTCTTTTCGATTAGCAGCAACAAGTGATCTTTTATATGCACTATCCAACAGACAGGATAACCACGGCCTTTGATATACCAGTCGTGGTGCACTGGCTGGAACAAAATAGTTCTGAGAAAAGATGTTCAGTAGTACATCCCACTCCTAGTCTTAGAGAAGAGGAAACCTACATTTTTGCAATTAGTAATAAGGGATCTTTAATATGCATCATCCCAGACAGGATAGCACATACCACAGCCTTATATATACCAGTTGTGGTGCACTGGCTGGAACGAGATAGTTCTGAGAAAAGATGTTCAGTAATACATGTACTATAAAAAAAAATGTTTTGTTTAATGACACTAGAGCACATTGATATATTAATCATCAGCTATTGGATGTCAAACATTTGGTAATTCTGACTCATAGTCAATAGAGGAAAGACGCTACATTTTCTTAATGCAGCTAGGGATCTTTTATATGCACTTTCCCATAGACAAGAACACACATACCACGGCCTTTGACCAGTTGGTGCACTAGTTGGAACAAGAAACAAAAAATTAGTTGAACGGATCCACCGAGGTGGTTCGATCCTGCAATGCAAGCCCCTCAACTGACTGACCCCCACCCCCATTTTCCAGATAATTTCCATGACAAACAGCTCCTACCAATGATGGATTCTGCCAAGTGTGACCACTTGCTGATGTTATCTCCTAGCCAGTGTCCAGCATACTGTCCACTGCCGGTAAACGTAGATCGTGTTATGACTACACTGCGCTCTCCAGTAGCCTCTCTGGCACCTCTAATGACAATGAGTTTTAAAAAAAGAAGTAAAAACAACTCAAAAACTATTTTATAACACATACACCTTTTTTTCTTCTGTTTTTTGTAAAGAGACATAATTAGCGTAAATTAAGTGAATTTAACTACAGTAAATTATTTTAGAGATTTTTCATTAAACTAGGTTTTTTATTTGCCAATTAAAATGACAATGCCAATAAGGTTATCTAAAACTGCAACTCTGCACTAGACAAAGACTTGTGAAATGTAAAACTCTGGAAAGCTTTATGGATGAAGAAATACCTTAAAATCTATAGTCCGTCCCACAGGGAATGCCTTTTTAATACTCCAAAATTTACTACAAGTTATTTATTTCTGAGCCGATTGTTTTGTACTTGCACACAAAAATAGTTGTGTGTTGTTGTTTTTTTAGTGGGTGGGGTTCCCAACACTTTTACTTTTCTTCTTTTGTCAAAGCAAACTGAATTGAATTGAACCCTTTTGTGGAAGGATGAGACAGACTATAGGGTGTATACCACCAAATCAAATCCTATAGACGACAATAGTAAAATGTGTGGCTAAAACTCCTACCTGCAGCGTATCAATCAACAAATGCCATGGATATAAATACTACAACCCCTCACACTTCAAGTGAACCAGAGAAAATTGGGGTCAAGCTGCTCGGTTCTGAGATAACGGGTAGCGTCTATGACTACCCTAGTTCCACACAAAATTTTAGTAATTTTTTTTAACAGGTACCCCATACATGTTTCAAGCACAAGACTACTTGACACATTGGTACTAGATAAAATAAAATTGCATATTTTTTTACCCAGATGAAACTATTATTTTTTACAACAGACACACTCACATTTATAACCAATCACAGGACTTGTGGTGTTCGCTTCTCTATCAAAAGTTGGATGCATCTCCAACTTTGACCCAGCCGGAAGTTATTTGGTTTAGTACTACCTAAAGGGTTACTGACTCGAAATAATACATGTACTTACATTAAAGTAGGCTTGGTCTCACTCCAGCCATACAGACTGTGGACATCGTAGTGGCTGTATTCTCCCGTATCTCCCTGTCTGGCTATCATGCAAATGGTTTTTTCCGACAGTCTGGCTTTCATCTTGCCATCATACAAATAGGATGCCTCTGTATAAAACAAAGTACACACTACAAATATTTATGTTACGATAATTGTCTCGGTCGCTTATTTACCATAGATATCAACAAACAGAAATATTTCATTTATAAATGTTAAAAAATAAATTAATGAATTTTTTTTTTTAAATGGATTTAGCAAATCTTGTTTAATTGAGAACTTTAAACGGATTTAACAAGTGAAAGGTCAAATCCCTAAATTTAAATTAAAGGGACATACCCCAGTTTTAACACTAAGTTTATTTAATCTACAAACCTGTAAAACTTTTGCATAAAGTTACAATTGAGTGAAACATTACATTGACTTTGAAATTTTACCCTTTAAAACGAGATTAAAACTGGATGGACTCCATAGCTGTTACTTCTCAGACACGTGCATTTTTAAAAATATGAGAAATGCATTTTGTATTATTAAAAACACTAGGATGACCAAAAACACTTCAACTTTGTGGAAATGGACAATCTAAACAATAAAATGTAATTAAAGTATGATTTCAGTTGTTAAAAATGGCTCTAATAGTAAAATATATGCCTCAGTGTTTAAAAACTAGGATATGTCCCTTTAAAATGCATATAGCCTATAAACTTATGAATAATAATCACAATAAAATATTACCGTAATTGACCACTGAAGGTCCATCACACTAGTAAGTTTACAAATTAATAATTACAATATATTTATCACCCTTACCAAATTATAACATGTTACAGCCAAATTAAGATCTTGAAGATATTTTGCAAAAAAAACAGACCTCAGAGAATTGAAAATTTGCATAACGCATTTACAGGTTATGCTTTATTTTAATATTTCCTTTTGCCATAACCCATTATGTCTATGTAAATGAAAATAAAGTTAAGTTTGTTTTATTTAAAGACACCACTAGAGCACACTGATTTTTTATGTTATCATCAACTATTGGATGTCAAACATATGGTCATTCTGACACAGTTTTTTAGAGAAAACCCATAGGCTACTCTTTTACGACAGGTAGCAAGGGATCTTTTATTTGCACTTCCCACAGGCAGGACAGTACAAACCATGGCCTTTGTTGAACAAGTTATGAGCACTCACTCATGATTTGGAGTCAGTATATCTGGATAACAAATCCCATGCCTCGACTGGGAACCCAGTACCTACCAGCCTGTAGACCAATGGCCTAACTATAAGACAGCCATGACTGGTGTCTATGCAAATGATGCTCTAAATTTAATGTGCAAATTAAAAATAGGTTACACAAAAATATTATTTGCATGAGCAATTCCCAAATGAAAAGATCATAACAGTACTCGCAATTTTTATAGGCCTGAAAAAAGCAAGATTAAATCATTGATGGAATATATTGGTATGAACTTGTTCTATATGGTGGGTCATCCAGCGTGCTGGTGGGACACTTCAGACTCCAGTATGGTTTAGCACTCTCAGGCCAGTTCCACGGACGTTCTTCATTGGTTCCAAAATTAGCAGGCTCATTCATGTCCTGAGAAAAAAAAGGGTAAGGATTTAAGTGTTAGCAAACATCTTTGTAAGCTTGAAATATTCAACATTCTGTCAAAAATACTATTTTGCAATGTACAGTTGAATCCCGTTAGCTCGAATCCCATCGGTGCTGGACAAAGTTTTGACCTAACCACATGGTCAACAACATGTACGTGTACGTGTATCTCAGAACTTTGTTTTCAGTTCGAGCGCTGCAGTGTATTCAACCCTTCTGAGTTCGACCCAATGAGATTTTACTGTATATTACTGAATATAGCGGGCAGCATAGCCCAGTGGTACAGTGCCCACCTGATGCACGGTCGGTCTAGGATCGATCCCAGTCAGCTAACCACTGGGGTTTTTCTTGACATAACCATATGTCCAATGCCAATATAACCGTAATTACAATGTGTTGAGTGCGTCGTTAAAAAAAAATAAAAATTAAAAATTAAAAATTACTCAATATAGAAATGAGACATGCTATTGTAACTGATAAAAATCAACCTCCACTGAGGGGATTTGAACCACAGACTCTCAGTACAAGAGTCCAGTGCTCTACCAACTGAGCTAATAGGGAAATTCCCACTAGCTACCGCCAGTAGGAGCATTTTATACCTACACTATACTACATACTCCCTCCTCAAGTGAAGCTACGTCCCAGAGCTGTAGGCCATGGGTAGTTGAACTGTTACGGGTTTTTACTGGGTTATAGTTGTATTCTTGTGTTAAGAACATACCCAGTCCCTACGTCAGCTCCAAATGTAACAGAAAAATATCAACCTCCACTGAGGAGATTCGAACCACAGACTCTCAGTACAAGAGTCCAGTGCTCTACCAACTGAGCTAATAGGGAAATTCCCACTAGCTACTGCCAATAGGAGCACTTTATACCAACACTACTACACTATGATGTGCATTCACAGTATTTTATTGACACGTTATGTTGCATTGTAAAACACAGGAATGGCAACTGGTGAACTGTAAAAAAAAGAAGAGGAAATCTAGAGGGGTCCCAGAAATTCTTAAATTCCTACGTTAAAATCTGTGCCATCTGACACATTTTGGAGGAAAGGACAATTAAAATGTGAGGAAATACAATGTTCCACGAGAAGAAAACAGCTGATCCGAGGAGAATTTCCACCCCTGAAAACACCATTAATTAGTAACAGTAAGTTGCTTTAAATAACTGTTGAAACATGCATTAAACTCCTGTCCCACACTCAGCCACTGGCCATGCCAGAGATTGGATGTGGGAGAGACATGCCTGAAACGTAATTGGATACAGGTACACTAATAGAGATCAGGATCGGGATTAAACTGACTAACATGGTCAGGCACATAGCTTCTAGCTAGAAGCACATCCCAATAAATAAATGATTTACAACATTAATTTGTTTATGTTTTTAATTCAGGATAATAACAAAAGTGGAAAAGGTTTCATGATTCATCAACAAACTCACAATCCATAGCCCATCAAAGACTAGAGTTGAATGATATTTGACAATCAGATCTTGCCAGACTTGTCTGGTGCTATTCTTGAAAAAATCTGGAAACACGACCTTTCCATTTGGCCAAACCTAAAACAAAAACATGAAATCATATAAAAAAAATATATTAGTAAATGTGAAACTATGAAACACAAAAAAGAGCAAATTAGTCATCTAGAAAACATTCTACTGACACCACCATTTGTCAATAAAAATAGCTGCAGTTGTTGCCATTGTGTCTGACAATTATGATACACCATAAAATTAAAATCTGTTCATACTTAGTAACTTGGGACTGCTCTATAGTCCGAAGATTCAATAGTCTGAAGGTTCAATGGTCCAGGGTTAGGTCTATAAACCTTTGGACCATTGAACATAGGGTTAGGGTCAGTGTCAGTGTTGAACCTTCAGACCATAATGCTGTAACCAGTACTTTTACCAGCCCTTTTTGTATTTACATTCAATATTCATATTAATTATTATATGTACATACTGGTAAAGGGAGTACTAATTTCAATGGACTTACTTCCATGCGGTTTACCATTTATAACACATTTTTCAGCCCCTCGTATCATCATCTGAACACAAATCAAAGTCACTGATATTTTGATTCTCAACAGCTGCATCATCATTTCAACTTGTCCAGTAATAAAATGTCTTGTTGGACAGTGTGAAATTTCATCACTATTTTTTCTTCTGTGTTTATAAAATGTGCAAGAGTGACTGTATGAAATTAATATACTGTTACCTTTCCTGGGATCGATATATTAAATTAAATTAAATTAAAGCCAAAATTAAAACTATACTTTCAGAACTTGGGGTCAATATAATTAATAGACGTATTTATCTCTGTATACTGAAGTCAGAGGGCCTGGGGGGTGGGGGGCAGTGTTGTTCTGTATTAAATGGCTGGCAACACACATCACTTAAACATCAAGAGAATTAAAATATAATTTAAAAAGTACTAAGCAAGAAGCTTACGAAGCGATCTTAGCCCTAAGGTCACCTTAAGTCCATAGTTACCTTATGCACTAAGGTGATCTTAGCGCTAATATCGCTTCTTCGTAAAACGCAGCCCTGGACTGATATCCATTTGCCAGTTCTGATCCAACTAGTACTTCTTAACTGGGATATCAATGTCTGGAATCTTTTTTAAAACTCTATCATCCCTTGATTTTGTTACTATACAAACTGTTTGACAGAATGAGTGCATCTGTTTCAGTTTGTATACAAGGTAGACACAGTTAAAGGGACATTCCTGAGTTTGCTGTAATTCATAAGATGTTATCGACTAACGGAGATTTTTTAATGATTGTAATTACATATAAACTATATTTTTCTGCATAAAATATTAGAGCTGTATACTAAATGTGTTTCTGTTCGTTCTAATATGTGTACTACGTTAAATTTCATTTTATTTCCTCAAATATTTTTTTTCGTATATACAACATTATTTTAAGACAATATCCAGTTTGGCCAGAAACACATTGAATGTACAGACACCGATATTTTCAATAAGAAAACGTATTTAATACGTAAGTTTAATTGTAGAAATACTTTATTAGTCTAAAACATCTTATAATGCAGCAAACTCAGGAATGTTCCTTTAATAATATTACGCTTATATAGGTATCCACACACATTACATTCCTTTTCTTTTAACTCTTATTCTAATGTTCAATGACAGAAGCCTGGAATTGGTAGTTTTTGTTACAACTTACATAACCAAGCAGAGAATTATCATCATCCTTGCTGTCACTGGGAATACTGGAACTATTTTCTGGCCACATAATGCTGCCATGAACGGATTTCATTCGGCTGTATGGCTCGTACCCAGACACATTAGTGATTAAAGCTGGGTCCTGAAGAACAAAAAGAAAAAAAGATAATTTATTCTTAAACAGAAAGAAGAATCAGACCAATAAAATTAAATCACAGAGATTTGTACTACGGACTTTACACATATTTAGGACGGTTGGTCTAAATAAGGGCGCCACAATATAAAATAATAGTGTTACGGCTCAAGGCTGCCAGACTCATTCATCCTTTCAAATTCACCTGTGAAAGAAAGAAAGAAATGTTTTATTTAATGACGCACTCAACATTTTATTTATGGTCAGACATATGGTTAAGAACCACACCGATATTGAGAGAGGAAACCCACTGTCGCCACTTCATGGGCTACTCTTTTCGATTAGCAGCAAGGGATCTTTTATATGCACCATCCCACAGACAGGATAACACATACCACGGCCTTTGATATACCAGTCGGGGTGCACTGGCTGTGACGAGAAATAGCCCAATGGGCCCACCAACGGGGAACTATCCCAGACCAACCGTGCATCGAGCAAGCACTGTACCACTGGCCTACATCTCGCCCCTCACCTGTGAAGGTAATTTTCACAGATACAAGAAATATAACCAACCAACAAAAAGTGGTACGGCCATGCAATACCTCTTTGAAAAGTGGTATGGTATATGGTCGTGCCAGCCGCACCCTGTGCACCACCCCTGTTAAAGGTCACAAAAGATGCTAGGGGCCTACATTAAAAAAATAACTAACTCTGCAGTTTGCAAATGATTTGTTCATATATTTTTATTATACTGCTACTGTAAGCTGTGTTGGTATAAATATAATTACAGTATTCATAATGTCCTACTTGACTTAAAAAAGGAACACTGAAATCAGGATACTCGTAATTGCAAACTGAATGCGAGTGCGTTCTGTGTTGTGATTGGTTATTTACATTATTTTTCTGGGATCAAATGCAAAAAACACCCGGAAAGCTAATGACATCATTAGAAAGTAACATCATTAGCAATTGGAACAGGCGAAGTTGACGATTCAAGAGTCTACAGTTAAAATTGTAGCCAGGTACTTTATACAAGAAATACCAAATATACAGTTAGTTCTGTAGAAAAACTATTCAGTTTACAATGGACTTAACCACATGCAGTTTTTAGATTTTGCTGGTGTTATTGTCTATTTGATGTCTGCAAATGTTTCATTTTTAACTTCAGGCTAACGCCTTCAGTCAAAAATGGCATTTGCGGGATCAAATAAGACAATGACACCTGCAAATCTAACAACTCCATATGGTTATCTCCTAAGTGACTAAAATTATTCCAATTTTAATATCACTCTAGAATCTTTGTTTTTTTTATATCTTTTTTTTAGAATACAACCTTCTGCATCCTATATTTTTTACTAATACAAGAACTAATAAATTACTAAAGATTCCTGCTTAAAAAATGGTTCTCATGAACATTTTTTTGTTTTTTTATTATTATTTTTTTTAACGACGCACTCAACACATTAGAATTATGGTTATATCAGCGTCGGACATATGGTTATGTCGAGAAAAAAAACCTAGTGGTTAGCTGATGGGGATCGATCCTTTCTCATGAACAATGTTTTCAAGGTAAATACATATGCTCATACCAGTATAATGATAGTTCGCATGCCACCATCTCGTAGACTTTGGAAGTAGTCATTGAGACCAGCAAAACTGACATTATCAACCGTGAAGTCCTTCCATTCATCCATGTAGTCAATGTCAGCATACTGCACATCCTGCATTACAAAGAGATATTATTCTGCTTTTGCTTTCAATTCTTCATAATATTTTAAATAAATATGTAGTGGACAAATAGAGGATAATAAACGAGTTACCAGTTATTATCAAATTTATGTCCCGAGTGAAATAATTTTCAGTTGTCACAAGCTTTAGTGAGTGAAAATTGAAATTTATTTCACAAATTTGATAATAACTGGAACCGAGTTTGTTATTCTATTTATTACCTCAGCTATTTGTTCTCTAAAAAACTTTATTTTCCACGCACATGCATGAAGGCCAGCCTGTATAGAAACGATGTAAACCACTTTACGCACTGTTCTGAGAATTATTATAACGTTGTAATTTAATCACGTTCATAGATAATTTTCAAAAACACTTGTAGTTCTCTCTATTCTGTTTCAAAATCTATAATGAATTGCATTAAAATAACATTTTGTTATTAATTTAACACACAAAAAAACAGAGACCCGTAAAGGCAAACTCTTTAAACTACATGACGTCATTTTGTGTTTGTCAAATCGTGATGACATCATATTTAGTACCGACAAAGTCATTGGTTTGTAAGCGTCAAATTGCCCAGTAGTATTGTTCGTTAGACCAATGCAGAATATTTTTTACTGAGAAAATATGGAAAATATTTTCTCTGTTATGTGTGACCGTTGGGGTAATAAAACAAAATACAACACTGTCAGTGATGATGGTAGATGAATGTCTGTCAGGGTTTTATAATTTCTTTATATATTTTTTATTATTATCACTGCTACTTACAAGTAATGAGTTTAATTTAAGCACTTTAATAAATTCTCAATGCCTAGATCTTTTCTTGAAGAGGGGAGATAACTGCTGAATTCATCACCATATAACAGAGTTTTCTATGTATTAATAATTACGATTTCAAGTTTTAAGAAAAGCACAACTGAATGAACTTTACAGAAAAAGCAGTGGCGGATCCAGAAAATCAATTTAGGGGAACCCCAGTGAAATGAGGTGGAATGCCAATTTAGGGAACTTTGGGGGAGGTTTGGAGGTGGATCGCAAAACAAAATTTAAAATTAATATAAATTAAATTATAACTATCACAAAGTTTAGGGAGGTGGCAGGCCCCTGGGTCCCCCCATACCCTAGACCCACCATTGAAAATTGTCAACTTCTAATATAATATGTATACACACTTAAGACAAAACAGAACAAGGTGCACACGTTTCTGTGTAAACTTTCAACTAGCATTTATTATCTACAGTATCACTTGTGACCGTGGTCAATACATTTAACTTAGCACAACATTACTTGTTTCACTTACATGAGGAATGGCATACTTCTTTGTCCGGTTCACAGCAGCTTTAAGATCGTCTATGTCCTTGTAGCCAAAGCGACATAACTGGAAGCCCAATGCCCAATATGGAGGCATGTATGGTCTACCAATAACCTATAAGACAAGCTGATATTTAACTGGAATCAGTACATGATAAATAAACTATCAAGGTATGGATGTTGGGGGTTTTTGTTGTTGTTTTTTATCCAACTGCCCCCCTTCTTTTCTCTCCTTTGATTTCCATCTCATTTCTTCCCGATCTGGTAACTCCTCCTGTCTTTCAACTTCTTTCACTGTACACCTCCACATCCCAGTCCTGGTATCTCCAACCGCAACAGGTGCTTGTCTCTTGTGGCTATCTGTGCCACACACCTGTTCAACTTCTTTCACTGTCCACCTCCACATCCCAGTCCTGTTTTATCAAACCGTGACATGTGCTTGTCTCTTGTGGCTATCTGTGCCACACACCTGTTCCCCATCATCTTTCATCTGTGGGCTTAGTCTGACCACTTTGGGGAGTGTTCAGTAATTACTTCTGGCATTGTTAAGAGGCACTTGTAATCAACCTACTGTGTACCCCTACTATCGGCAGCCGGTAGTGCCGTGGATCAGACAAGCTTTATTAGTGGCAGAGGACAAGGATGCCAGGTGGGTGCAGGGAAATACACAGAGACTGCACCTGTGGAGGAAGTTGAAACAGGTAGGCGATGGTGTGGATAACTCAGAAGACAAGAGTTGGAGGAAATTGACAGAAAGGGTCGAAACAGATTGAAATCGTGGGCGAAATTGGAACTTTTTTTATTAAGATAATGAGAATGATAGGCAGAGGGTGATAGATGAGAAAGATGAATGAATGTGTGAGCCAGCTTTGACGGGATTTGAAGACATGGATGTTTGTTCCAATAATTATTTTGCGTTAGCATAAGGTGGGAGTCTTGCTTATCACTGCATTAATGTTATGCTCCTTCCACCTTCACTAATTACAATATCCAAGCTCTGCTCGGCTACCTTTTTTTATATTAGGAAAACAGACAACTGCTAAAATAGTGAGTTGTTAGTGTAGAGAGTAAACCAATACTTTGTGTCAGTACACAACAATCATTCTAAAACATTTCATTATTTAAAACAAAACTACATAGTTCAATAAGGAACAAAATTGTTTGTTATTCCTTTACCCATGTTCTAGCCAGAGAGATATATACATTGAATTAATACTTCTGTGTATTGCTGAATAACTGCTTCAGGAGTTGGGCCCATGAAAACGTAGAAGTCAAGAATGCCTCCAATTGTTCTGTATGTAAGAGACGGTGCAGATGTAAAGCTGTACTCTGCAAAACAGACAGTGACAAAAGCTTACAAGTATGATAAACATCAACATTTTAATAGTAATATACTAAGATAAAGATATTTTGCAATTTGGTATTACTGCACTGTACTTAACTCTCAAGCTGCATTCAATGATGTGACAGTTATGCATTTCATTTTGTATTGAAAATCTCCTGTTATTTATACTGACAAATGATCCATCAATTTGTGGACCAAGACTGGTATATTAAAGTCTGTGGTATGTGCTGTCCTGTCTATGGGATGGTGCATATAAAAGATCCCTTGCTGCTAATTGAAAAGAATAGCCCATGAAGTGGCGACAGCAGGTTTCCTCTCTCAATATTCGTATGGTCCTTAGCCATATCTCTGACACCATATAACCATAAATAAAATGTGTTGAGTGTGTCTTTAAGTAAAACATTTCCTTCAATTTAATCCAGTGTCTTGATTTAATTTTGATAGTCACAACTTTTCTTTAATTTAAACAAATGTTTTTAATTTGCAGAACAATTCTCTTTAAGGTCCATGTCAAAGTTGAAACTACAATATTTCAATATTTTATAATTTATTTGTAATAAATAACCACTTGTAAATTAAACGATCCTACACATAAATTAACTTTAGAATAATAATTAATAAAAAGTCTTGTATTAGGCAACAACATCGGTTTCCCGAATAACTTGTGGCTTAATTAATATAACATGGTCACCATCTTTGTTTCTTTGTCAGCTGACTGCAAAGAATTATGGGTAAACTTAAGTGTGTTGAATGAGTACACATAAAACAGTGAAAGAAAAAGAAAGAAAGAAAGAAATCATTATTAAATTTTATTTTTTGGTTATATGGCTTCAGACATATGGTTAAGGACCACACACAGTTTTGAAAGGAAACCCGCTGTCGCCACTTCATGGGCTACTCTTTCTGATTAGCAGCAAAGGATCTTTTATTTGTGCTTCCCAAAGGCAGGATAGAACAAACCATGGCCTTTGTTGAACCAGTTATGGATCACTGGTTGGTGCAAGTGGTTTACACCTACCCACTGAGCCTTGCGGAGCACTTACTCAGGGTTTGGAGTCGGTATCTAGATTAAAAATCCCATGCCTCGACTGGGATTCGAACCCAGTACCTACCAGCCTGTTGACCGATGGCCTAACCACGACATCATCGAGGCTGGTGCATAAAATAGTGATGTCACTAGTTAATGTGTGTGACACACTCTCAAGATTCTCCACTAAAACAATTGTTTCTACTAGTAAATGAAATTATTAGATTGTAATTTTTATAGTCATATAGCTAAAGGTATAAACTTTATGTTTCAAAGCAAACATCAATTAATATTTTTGGCGGGAACTGTCATTATTGCAACTTTGACATAGTACATTTAATAAAAAATATATTTGTTTTCCTTATAGCACCACATCTTCATTGTCATGTCATTACTTGTTGGAGCAATAATTCTAAAATGCCTTTTGAAATCTTTCTTTGAAGATTACAAGTACATGTTGTGTAGGTTGACCTATGAAGTATTTAAATAACCCATTGGTTTGAAGTTACTTGTTATTTATAGTCCTGAATGATAACAACTGTTCAAGTGATATAGTGCCAATTGTATAACAGCATACTGAGGTGGTGCTTAGTCATAAGGGTTGACACAGGTTGATTTTGTTCAATGTTGTTGTCAAGGAAGAGTACCCCCGGATACTATCAGTCATGTAGCACTTTCAGTATTGTTGTATTTTTCACAGAATATATCTCGACGTAGAAATTTTATTGAACTGCATGTAGTAATTAATGGTGAAGTGCAACCACA
>JAECMU010113202.1:6574-21200 GCA_016106625.1 Dracogyra subfuscus
AAATGGACCCGGCACCTCCCCATAAAGGTAAATTACTGTTAGTATTATGTTTTAATATCAACCTCCTGTGACAACCTTCAATCAACAACCTTCAACCTCGTTCCAGATAGGGCTTAGAGTTTGTTGTATTATTTTAATTTAGAACGCCCATTTAAAATGTTTCTCCCAGGATTTGTGTTCAGAGGGTTGGCAAAACAGTTCGACATTAACTGAGCCCCCAAACTTGGTCAAAGGGTGTGAAAATACTGCGGAAGTTTGGGGGCATGCTCCCCAGTAATGTTTTATTTTATTTTAAAGTTTACAGTCGTTTTTAGATACATTATGGAATATATGAGGGTGTCATGTACACATATAGAAGGAGATATTTTAAGATAGATTTTAATAATAAAGTTTATTATTATTAAATATTTGCATAATGCCAAAAAAATAATTTGGAAAAGAAGTATAAAAGTATTAGTCTAAGCACAAAAAAATGGGCTGCCAAATGCAAAAAGGGGAAGTGTAACTCAAAAGCGAGGAGGCAAAATGCAGTGAGATCGTAAATTATACAACAACACAGCGTACGCGCATGACTAGTTCCATCAAATGGTATGAACTAAAGACCTGTTAAACTCTGGCAGATAATGTTCATACAAGTTTATGAATTTTGCCATCAGTGGCGAGTTTTGCCGATTTTTATTTGGTGGCACAAAAGTGACGCCCCCAACCAACGGCAGTATATATGTCACTAACTTGACTAAGTTCGAGCCCTTGCAACATTTTACAAGCCATCAGGCATGGCAGCAGTAGTTATTTACTAGCCCAACACTGAATATCACTAGCCATGGGAGTAGGGCTACCATAATTTATAAACTCTAAAAACAATAAATTGAACCACAGAATGTTTTTGTTTGAGTGTTAACAAGCACAATTTGAGAAATTTTATATTATTATTCATCAATTCATCACAAAAAACCACCACCACAAAACGAACAAACAAAAAAAGGTGAAGAACGGTATACCAGAACAAAAAAGCATATTTGTGCAATAAATAAATGCATTTCTTGGTATAACAATTTATCCTGCAATTGCTGTTTTGTATGTTATGGTACGAAATGACTTTCCGTGGTGGGACGAAAATGACCCTAGTACGAAACAACTAAATAAGGTACGAAAGTACCATGGTACGAAATTACTAAATAAGGTACAAAATTACCATGGTACAAATTGACCAGTAGAGAAGGGACTATGCGGCTCGTTTCGAGGTTTGATACAACTGGGTTAAATGCTGGTGTAATGGAGGCTTAAGTCTTTGAAATTGTTTGTTGAAAAGTTTATTTTGTTGGGGCATCACTCACATTCATAACTGGAAATTGAATAGATCTGTAGGCTTAATATGTTTTGTTTGTCTGCACATTTGTTGCTCAATTTGGGTTGAGATGCGATGCAATTTTATTTGGGCGAGGTTCACTGAATAGTATGGACCCAATTTATTGGATTAATTAAACATCATTTGTGATTCGGTATTGTCAATGTCCCTAACTGCATTATGCTTCAAATTCATTTCGGTTTGTTTTCTTCGATTACAGGTTGTTTCAACCTAAAACCATTTCAAACCCTGTTTTGTTTCGCCCCACAAATAAATATATTGGTTATAGTTTTGAAAGTACGTTTCTGTCTGTGGCTATTAATGCCTTACCAGCTGTTTCCTTTCTGTCACCTGAAGCTGTGCGAAGTTAAAGCTAGATGAAATTGCCATACATGGTGTATTTAATAAGAAACCACAACACAACAGTAGCATGCAGTGTAACTGTTCAAAAATTAATTAAATTATTAATACATTTCTTTGGTTAACCTATTTATATGTTTTCATCTATTTTATGTGCATGTTGTGACTATATTGTCTGTAAATATAAACACACTCAGTACAACAGTAAAAGCCTTGTTATTGACCACAGTGTGGGACATTTATGTAAAATCAGTGCATATAGGACATATCAATGAATAAATGTTTTTTATTAACAACATAAAAACAAGGCCTTTGGTTTAACAAAGCTCAAGAAAGGATATTTTCCGCATTACTTTAACACCAGGGAAATAAAAACTACCACAGACCGTTTCCAGACCCTGAGATGTATAGTGTTAACTATATGTCATCCAAGGAGAGAACCGAATTTCTGAAGTGGCATGCTTAACAACAGGGTATGTTCGACTTTCAGAGAGAAATGAAGAATTATTGTATTTCCGATGTCACTGTTCTCTGAGAAGCCTGCCATAAGTTTCAAGCTCTGATGCTGGAAGCCATAGGTGAAAAGCAGATAGACCTCGACACCAAAGCTGTCAGCTACATCATTGGTATCGACCCATTTGCTCAGTACATCACCATCGCCTCGGTATGCCCATCACCATCGCCTCGGTATGTATGGGCATATTGCAAAGCAAATTTTTGAAGGAACACCAGCACGCTAAACTCACAGATGGGCAAAAGATCATGGACTGGATGACGGTCAGAGACGACGGGTCTATCAAGGTGAAACCCGATTTATGGTTGATGGAACAAGAAATGAGAGATCGAGGGATGACCATAGCTGAATCTGAAGTCGTGCCCAGTCCCATTGCTCAAGTACCAAGCGAGGGTTATACCAGAAAAGACCAATTCAGCAAAGTGTCCATCCAATGGTTAGAATGGTTTCAACATAAAAATCTAAATAAATACCAGATACAGAATGCGCTCAATGGAGAGGAAAATCTGGTACCAGGAACCAACTACAGACTGGATGGGTACTGTCCTAAAACAAATATGGCTTTCGAGTTCAATGGCTGCTTATGGCATGGATGTCGGCAATGTTTTCCACACGAGCATTCTACCACCATCCACCCAAGAACCAATCAATCGATTGAAGAACTGTATGCCTTGACCTGCAGAAAACGAGATATACTCAAAGCCAAAGGGTACAGTGTCATTGAGATCTGGGAACATCAATTCCACGACCTTCTGAAATCCAAACCAGAACTTGTTGGATCTACAAGACTGACTAAATCCCAGAGATTCTTTCTTTGGAGGAAGAACCAGTGTAAGCAAGCTACATACAAAGCAAAAGAAGGAGAAGAAATCAAATACGTGGATTTCACATCTCTGTATCCTTGGGTGAATAAGTATTGTAAATATCCAGTGGGACATCCTCAAATCATACACATGAATTTCAAGCCATTAGATGAATACTTTGGTATCGCCAAGGTAAAAATACTACCACCAGGTGGACTTTATCATACTGTGCTACCCTATAAATCTAAGGGAAAACTCCTGTGCTGACGAAGAATTACAAACACCATGTCGCCATTCAGAGGAAGAGAGAAACATCATTGGAACATGGTGCATTCCCGAAATCCTTAAAGCCACGGATCAAGGTTATCGAGTCACCAGAGTCTATGAGGTCTATCATTATCCTGAAACAACACAGTACGACCCAGCAACACACGAAGGTGGTCTTTTTGCAAACTATATAAATACCTTCCTCAAATTAAAACAAGAAGCAAGTGGATGGCCTGAATGGTCAATCGTAGAGGAAGACAAAGCCAAATGCATCAGACAATATCGAGACAAAGAGGGTGTACAGCTTGACAAAGAAAATATCGTAAAGAACCCTGGACTTCGGTCTCATGCTAAACTGTGTCTGAACAGTTTCAGGGGGAAATACGATCAACGTCTGAATATGAAGCAGTCTGCCTTCATTCATGAAAACAACGCAGAAACGTGTTTCCAAATGTTGGCAGATCCGACAGAGTCCATTTTGCAGCTTGAATACCAACACAAAGCAGCTTTTATCCCAGAAGACCTGAAAACCAACATTTTTCTGGCAACGTTCACTACATCCTGGGCGAGATTGAAATTGTACAGTGTGTTGGAGAAGCTGGATGAAAATGTGTTGTACTACGACACAGACTGTCATCTTTGTGGCCAGACCCGGAAACTACCAACCTTCTCTGGGAGATTATCTGGGAGAACTGACCGACGGACTGGATGGCCAGTATATCACAGAATTTGTAAGTGGAGGTCCAAAAAATTACGGATACAGAACATGTTGTGGTTCAGAAGTGTGCAAGGGACGAGGTTTCTCTTTGAACTATACCAATGCACAGCTTATCCACTTTGAAGCTATCCACGAGATGGTTTTGTCACCGACTAGATATGGTACCCTGACCGTGACGAATCCGTCTAAAATGTCAAGAGAATAAAGAAAGAGAAAGATTTATAATAACAAAGTGGAAGAGAAAAGTACAAGATCGTGTATACAAAACGTGTCATTCAAGATAACTTGGACACTCTTCCTTATGGTTACTAATGTCAGTTACAAATGTTAAATCAAAACACAGTATGAATCATCAAAACTTGGTATTTATCTCCTAAAATCAAACTCGGTATGAAACATCAAACTTGATATTTTCCCTCCACTACAACATCCATAAAAACATCAAATTTGGTATATCTTGTTTGAATCTCTCTGACCTCCACGTGGTGAACAAGGGGCAACAGGGACTTTTATATCTCTGGCAAACAGGAGAGAAACATCACAGAACACATTTATATGTTAGACGGCCATTCTCAGGGCCACACAGAGGGCCACAGTGCCACACTCGGGGGCATTCAAGGCCACAGGGCCACACTATAAAATAGTTGTGATTTGAACAGTAGTGTAGTTTGACAGATACATGTTGTCGATATGGGTTATCAGAAAAGATTGTCCAGTTCCAAGAATATCAGGTCAAGAATTTGTTGAGACTTCCTAAACATCTGTCTCAAGTACACCATTTTGAAAACAGAGTACCGTGGTTGAACAATAAAACATTTGAATCAGTGAAACCCAGGTTACCAAAAAATGCTATTTCATGGAGTCCAGAAGCAGTGGTGGATCCCACACGACCTGTGTATCAGGCCCTACGGGTGTTGGAAAGACTCCGTGGGTATACAGACTTCTGAAAAACCTCAATGGTATGTACGTCAAAGACTCCCCAAAGAAAATAACGTATTGTTATGGCGTGTACCAGCCACTTTACGATGAGATGGAAAAGACAGTAGCTAACCTTACGTTTTATTCGGGGTTACCTACACAGGTAGACGTAGAAGACTTTGCTGATGAACAACATGGACTCATCATTTTGCATGATCTCATGCACCAAGTACTGGAACACAAAGACATAGAGCTGCTGTTTACACAAGGATGTCATCACAGAAGACTGAGCTATTAAAGGACAAGTGATGGATGCCACACAACCTGAACAAATTCAAGATGGAAAGGGGAAAACACCTCCCATTGTGTCCAAACCCGTGGCTGCTGTGCAAAGGAAGGCAATGGACTCAAAGAAGCCAGAAAAGATGCTGACCCCAGATAATTCAATAAAGATGGAACCAACCATACAGAGACAGAAGCGGCCACCGGGGATACCACAACGAAAGAACCAAAAACTATTTAAATGGAAGTCATTGTAAAGTGGAATAGAGGTCTGCTCCTTAACCCTTATCTCCACTAGCTTGAAACGGGAGAAAATAAATGATTTGAAAAATGTATTTGTTGTTATGTTGTGTTGATGTTGTAATAAAAACAGAATGCAGTGCCATATCTCCCAACCGTCCATCGATTCGAGTGGGACTTGTGTGGGCTAGCAAAAGTTTGGGGTGTTTTTCATTTATTTCTAATTAGAATCTCTGGTCTCTGTAGAGTCAACCACACATATATAAAATGGACACACATTAGGTTACACCGAGAGGCCTTAAGGGCAAAACCTATAATACACAATGATTAAAATCCGTTAAGGCAAACTGATACACGTTGGTTTCGTTGACTCTAGTATCTGAACAAAAATAATTTTCAATGTCTCTGAGCGAGGATCCCGTCGATTTCATCATCACATAAAACAAAGCAAAAAGTCTGAAACGCCCTATCGTAGTAATAGGTGCATACACTGTTTCTCTTAAGAAAGAATCGAAATTGTCTGTGATAATATTCTGGAGGCTTCCCAAAACTGTCAAATTCTCCATGGTTAGCACTGTCTAACCATATGACCACCCATTGTCGTCCTTTCATTGTCGAGGGTTGTGTTCACGATAAATCCTCGTGGAAAACGAGTCAGTCGGTACTGTGAAAGTTCGTCTGCAGCATACACACTGTACATGATCTGACTTTTTCCCGCCACGTTGAATTTCGAAGTGAAGCTGAAGTTTGCCTTCTGCTTGCAGTTTACAGAAACGGGTCCATTTGTCTACGTCGGGAACATACAGTTTGTACTAGTCTGACATGTAATGATGCTCCTCTGAAGGTTCTGCCCCAGATGATGATAGTTTTTAACAGACATCCAATTTATAGAGATCCTGCATATCTCCAGCGATCCGTGAACACTGACCATACGGTTTTTGCTTTCATCTGATCCAGGTGACTCGTCCAAAATGAAGGCTGACAAAGGGGTGTTTTGTTTCAATATACGTTTTCTAGTTCCATTCATCACGGTAGGTGACACGAGCATTTTCATGATGTTCAGATATTCATGGTTAGATTGTAAAAATTGACGTTTCTGTCCTGCTCCGATGTTAATACGTCTGTTCAACAACGGTCGCCACCAAGACCAACAGTCATATCATTCAGTAAATTCAAAGTCATAGGGTAATCGTGATCATGATGTCTTTATACGTATTGGGGCCATGTTTACAAAACCAAAAAGGCTGTGGTTTCACGTGTTACTGGTTCCGTGATGAATGAAACTGGATTGCCATTGGCACCCTGTATATAGATGTCGATTATCTGCACATCTTCCAGTTTCAAAGGTATGTAATGAAACTGTTGAAACACAAATGACCTTTCCTTTTTATTTCCTATCAAATAAATACGTCTCAATAAGGGCTCGTTTCCTCCTCCCACGTGTGAAACTGTGACAAATATTTGAACACCCGTATACATCGCGACAGTCTGATTTCCTCGAGACTTCCCAATTCTGAATGGTAATTTCGGTGGTTGCTATGACCCACGTTTTACCCAGATATAACCTATCATACAGACTGACCCTAAAAGAACAAGGTTCGTTGTCTGGAAAATAAGACGTGCTGTCTGTACTTCGAATCGTAATATACTTATCCATGGTGCTTATTGGTTTTGATCTTGGGATTTGGCAGCAAATCACCTAAGCTACTACTGAGTAGTGCTGTCCACAAATTAGAATTTCCTCGATCAAGTTTTGTATACACGTAATCACCACTACGTAAATAATGACGATCTGAGAGAAAAATACCGTTTCAGATTTGGCTACTCGTTTACCAAAAAAATGTCCAAGTATCACCCGAATGACTTCGATTAAGAGGTATTGTCTCTGCAGTTTCTTCCATACTAATGAAAGTCAAGCAGGTGTTGAGGTCTTTTATCCCATCTGAGTTCTCTTTTTCACGGTGTCTTGGATGCGGTATAACTGTTCTGGATGTTCTGTCACCGCTTGAAGTTCGGCAGCATAGAATGTCCCTTCGATGGCATCACCACTCCAATCCTTTAATTTGTACATGTCTTTACCTTAACATCGCAAGCTACGTTTTGCACGTAAACGTAATCCTACGACTGAAGAGCATTTCACAAAGAAGTGTAAACGTAAGTTACGAGTAAAGTTAGACATAAATCTAAGAGTGCCCTCGACCACAACTAGTCGCGCACGTAAATTGCTACAACCACTTCGATAATTCATAAAATGGTAAGACTTTAAATTAACTCCCTGTATTAATCCAGTGATAGTCAGTTTTGTTACCTGTGTCATTTGGTCCACTTGGGGCGGAATTTAGCTCAGTCAGTTGAGTGTTCGCATGAGGCGCCAGTGTCTCAGAATGGAACCACCTCGGTGGATCCATTCAACTGATTTGTTTTTCTTCAATTTTCAACCAATGCATCACAGCTGGTCAAAGGCCGTGGTATGTGTTTTCCTGTCTGTAGGAAAGCGGATATATAAGATACCTTTCTGCATTAGGAAACAAATGTAGCGGGTTTCTTCTAACAATTACTTGTCAGAAATACCAAATGTTTGATATCGAATAGATGATGAATAATAAATCAATGTGTTTTTGTGGCGTCGTTAAACAAAAACATACATTTTTTAATCAACTCAATTAAAACAAATTTTAAAAAATCAAATAGGCTGATATTCTGTTAAGACGAGTCTGCATTTTTTTTTAAATATATATACTTGTGCAAATGTATGCAGCAGAAAAAAAAAAAAAACAAAAAAAAAACCCCGAACAAACAGACGATATATTTTCCCCAGTGCCTATTTCCTGTACCAGCTTCAATTAAATGCAGGGCCGTAACGTGGTCTGGACATGGAGGTGTGGTAAACTGTCCTGAAAACGCGTCTCTTCTTGTCTTTAGTACGAATATTTCAGCCATCGGCTCATTTGCCTTGCACAAACTCGGCTTGTTCCTATTATAATTCTGTGACACCCCTCTCCCCTTTACAAATATCTAGATCCTCCCCTGCTATCAAATGTATTATTTTGAAACTTATGTTTGATGCACTGTACCATGTTTTACTTTCATCTTTGCAACAGAATAAGTTGCTATCATTTCTGATGTTCCTAGGATGGCTAATGAAATGGGGAAGACAGGTCTATTCTCTATTCTACAAAGACTACGTATTGCCTTTGAAGCTGTTCGAAATGTTGACTCGAAAAACGTACTGAAACACGAACTCATCGCAGTACGTTTGGCAGTTGCATAGATGGATGGTAGTCTTCGCATAGGACAAACATTGGTGTTTATGGAAGAACAAACAAAGAACATATCTTGTTCAGCGACCTTAGAAATCCCTAATGGGGCAACATTTATAATTGATGATCAGGCACTGGTAGTTGCTTTAGGCAAGCGGGAAAGTACATCAACATTTGATAACTTTGCAGATAATAATATGTTTTATACAAGTAGTCCATCAATCTGGTGCAAAGTACAATCGAATTGATATCCTTCTTGACAGATATGAACATCATTCTATGAAGTCAGGAATCATGGGTAGGAGAAAGAGGACTGCTATTAAAAACATTGAGTCAAGATAAATACCATTACCACATCAATAGCTTGGTTTTCTATCCCACCAAGACAACAAAAACTGACTCAGCTAGATTTTGCATCAGATGAGCTGATCAGTGCATCCCCAGGAGACAACACTATTGTAGTTGCTGGAGGATTCATAGATGGAACGGATGTCAGAAGCAACACTTCAGACATCCACCTCACACAGTTACAAGGTTGCCATGAGAAGGCTGATACCCTTAATTGTGTTTCACGGCTTTCCAAATCCATTGTGGTTTAGGTGACGGGACGTAGCCCAGTGGTATCGCGCTTGCTTCTTGTAAGATCAGTCTAGGATTGATGCCCGTCGATGAGCCATTGGGCTATTATTTCTCGCTACAGTCAGTGCGCGAAGACTGGTATATCAAAGACCGTGGTATGTGTTATCAGATCTGTCGCAGGTTTCCTTTGAGACTATATATTAAAATTACCAAATGTTTTATATCCAATTGATTAATAAATAAATGTGCTCTAGTGGTGTCGTTAAAGGAAACTCACTTTTTGGATGACTTGGACACACCACCCCCAACAGCTGAACCTCTTCATTTCCATGCGCTAACAGGTTGCGATACAACTTCATTCACACCACAAAAACATCTCTTGATACTGTCTACAAGTTTAAGGAATTGCTTGATGACCTGATCAAAGAATGTGTGATAGAGCACTTTTTTTACAGGTACCCCATACATGTTTCAAGCACAAGGCTACATGACACATTGGTACTAGATAAAAATAAAATTGCATTTTTGTTTTACCCAGATGAAACTATTATTTTTTACAACCAACACACTCACATTTATAACCAATCACAGCACTTGTGGTGTTTGCGTCTCTATCAAAAATTGGGTGCACCTCGAACTTTGACCCAGCCGGAAGTTATTTGGTTTAGTACTACCTACATTCCTTCTAAGTATCCCACCTACCACAACTAAAGGATGGGAACTGAAAGATTACCAACTCTAACCAGTGTTAGTATCTCCTACCATCTGAACCAGCATCCTAGTTAATTACTAATTATACTTAAAGGTAAAAGTTATTGTGACATGGATTGTTTGGAGTAATAAATTTGTGAATGGATTTATGGATGTAAACCAGAAAATATGCGCATGAAACAGCTCAAAGAAATGCAACCAAGCAGTTGTTGCAGCGATTGCGCATGCGTTGTGCAAGAAGCATGAAATATTCGGGAGAAATGCTGCCCAAGTGTGCACCATAAAAGGCCAGACATTCAGTCGTAAATTATTGCCACTCTGTGCAGAAGTCAGAAAAACATCATTAGTAAACTGTTTGATGCAATTTCGTCATGCCTCGCTTCAGTGAAAATAACAGATTTCGAGTCATAGGGATGATTGAATCTGGGACCTCGCAACGTGACGTATGTCGCACGTCAATTCAACGTCCACATAAACACCATATGGAAAAAATATCAACAACACAACCAGGTTAAGGACCGTCCCCGTAGTGGCCGACCACTCAGGACAACCCCTCGCCAAGACACATGGATCTGAACCACGCATCTGCGAACAGTTCCAGCCAGCAACCTTCACAGCCCGTGCCATCCCTTTCTCCAGAGTTTAATGGCCTCAATGAGACGACGGTGCCAGGCCTGTATCAATGCTCAAGGTGGACACACTCGCTACAGACTGTGTGAACTTCGCTCCAAACCCACTCTAGTGATATGGCTTATTTGCATATGGTACGTGCGCCCTTTTCATGGACTATTACTCGTTTCCACACCTTCGGACATTTCTCTTTCCATGTTATAACGTTTCATACACGCCA
Source organism: Dracogyra subfuscus (assembly GCA_016106625.1). NCBI lineage: Eukaryota > Metazoa > Mollusca > Gastropoda > Neomphalida > Peltospiridae > Dracogyra > Dracogyra subfuscus. Next base: position 17,425 of record JAECMU010113202.1, read on the forward strand.
GTAAATGCTTATCATCAATTATCTTTGTCTTTTGTATATCACAATAACGTTTGCCATTTAGTACACATGTGGCTACACCTCCATGTGTTCCTCTTAGAAATGTAAATGCAGAAAGGTATGCATTTGTGCTTGCAAATGCACAGGTAACTGCATGGATATTGACATAGTTGACAGGTGTACAAGAACGTGTGCAGAGGAAGTCTAAACTGGCTAATGTTTTTTTTTTAGGGGAGCGGTTGGGTCATGCGTCCCCAGAAATACATTGACCCCCTTCATGCACCCTCCAACCCCCCCAAACTCAAACATAATATAACACGCTGAGAAGGGAACTGTTCTGGACGGATTATTATATAGAGTCCGTCCCATCATACAAAAATGTTTTATTGTTTTTGTAAATAATTTAAGTTTGGTTTGACATAAAAATAAAAGTCAGTGGTTTGGAAATAACAAAAATATACACTTTTGTTTTTGTGTTTTTTTGTGTTGTTTTTTGTAATTTATAAAACAAGCGGCTCAGAAATAAATAACTTATAGTAAATTCCATAGTATGAAAAAAGAATGCGTTCTCTGTGGGACGTACTATAAACATATGTTTCTATTACATAGTACAACTGTGTTACTGTCACACACAATTCATTAAAACTGCAGGTGTGTTTGTATGTTTAAATGAAATTATAATTAAAGTGAGGCGACATTGCAGCTTTGGAAAAAACAATCTAATACTTCCATACAACAAAACCGAAACAATCACGGTTGGTGACAGCTCTATAGATTTTAAAGGTAAACTCCAACAAGAGCCTTATGTATTGGAAAGATGCATACCCGGACCACCAACAAAATACCGAGACTTTAACAAATGAAAAACGAGTAATTTTAGAATTAATAGTTTGTTTCGTTTTTGTGACGTCCAGTGATCTATCTTGGGGCGAAGTAACGTCAGCTCCGTCGAACTTCTCGATTATGCACAGTGTAAACAAACGCTCTAATTTACGACAAGGCGCTTCGCTTTCATCAACTTGACTTGTAACACAACATAAATGACTTGATAGTATAATAAACTATTTAACTAAATATATTTCAATTTGCATCAATATAATAAAATGGAATTATAGTATTTCTTTTTCTTTTAAAAAATCTTTTAAAAAAACTACAACAAAAAACAACATATTATAAGGCCCATTCGCAGGATACGTTCGAGCAAAAACGGCCACTCACGATACCTAAGCGATAATTTTCTTTTCTTTGGGACTACGTAATGGGTCAGTTTTGTGATTTTAGATGGGAAAGTCTACTTAATCAAGGGTTTTACAAAATTACTTACAGTAATAAAGGGTGACGGCTTAATAAATGAGGCACGTATTTGTAGTGTGTCTAGACACAGTGTCTGGGGAACGTCTAAATATACACCTGTCAATCAGGAACCAGAGGTAAAGGCCACGGAAAGAAACAACCAATTAACTAAGAAAACACTCCGATTATTATTTCAGTACGTGGGTTAATTTAAACCACAATACAGTTATTTCAACACTTTAACAATGTTGGTTTATTTTGTATTAAGTATATACTAGTAATTGTTGCTAGCTTACTGGGATGACTATTATTATAAAATATTGGGATGCATACGCAAAAATCCGATATGTTTTGTTTTGTTTTTCAATTCCAAGACTAATTCCCGACATGACACGTTAGGTATTACGTAATTACCAGCTCGCCAGAGAGCGTATTCACTGGGATGGTACAAAACGGTTGCACCCGTTATATATAATAGCCGTCACATTTAACCGTTTTATTCATTAACTATACGCTTATAGTTGTTGATTTTAAGCAATAATGTGCAATATATGGTAAACATATCTTTATCTAACTTTTCTAAATTTCATATATAACATACTACTAAACCAATCCTGCTGAGTTCCTTTTTGATATTCGTTAGGGGGAAGCAAATGGTATCTTGTTTGTTGTGACGTCATCAACTACCCTCAAACTGGTGACATTTCTCTATATAAGTGGGTTTGGTTGCGAAACCTCTCTATTTTCTATATAATTATTAGGTTTGTGCTACCAATGTGAGTTAAAATTACATCTTTGCAAACCAAGGTATACTATTCCATATATCGTCAACGTCCCTAACTGCGTCATGCTTCAAATTCCGTTCACTTTGTTTTATCGTTGATACAAAACTAAAAAAAAAAAAGGATCAAAGAAAGAGACCCTCCCCCTCCCCCTCCCCCCCCGAAAAAAATAGGATAAAAAGAAAACCCAGATGAAAAAAATGTTAACTTTATCACCAATAAGTTTTTATTTGGTGTTATGGAACCTTTAGTAGTTTCAGTTTTATTGCAAGTTAGAGTTACTTAGGGCAAGGGGTCGTACTAATTACCGACAATAACCGACAACAATCGACAATTACCGACAACAACCGACAATTACCACCAACAACCGACAAGTACCGACAACAACCGCCAAATACCGACAATAGCCTCAGAATTACCGTTAACAAAAAGTTAAAGTTTCTGTTTTAAGAACACCACTAGCGCACAAAGATGTTTTATCATCAGCTAGTGGATGACAAACTAATGAATCTTTATAGGTAACCATTGTGCCAAATAGAAATCACGTGAAGTAGGCAACTGGATGAACAGACTACTTAATAACTAACAGTGTTAAAGCATTTTTACTAAATTTTAGTCCCCTACTGGTCCAACTAGAGGGAATATAGGTTTCATATCTGTCTATCCGTCTGTCTGTCTGTCTGTCTGTATGTCTGTCTGTCTGTCCGTCCACCCGTCTGTCCGTCACACATATAGTTTTCCAGATTTTGCTAGTGTTTTTACATGCTCATATACCACTAGAGTTTCGAGCATGTCCGTCCTGGAGCCTGTCTCTGGATAGCCAGGGGCTATTCAAGACAAGTACCGTGATTCCATTCCTGTATATACAGATGGATCACAGGATGGGAATTCTGTGGCTTGTGCTACAGTTTTTCCAAGAGACACAATCCTTTCCATGAGACTGCCTGACTCGGTATCAATATTTAGTGCTGAAGATTGGGCAGTCATTAAGGTTTTAGAAAAAATCAAGGATTCGATTATTATTTTTACCGACTTACTTTCATGTCTCGAAGCTTTACGCAATATGAAGCTGGACCATTCCTTAATTGGGATGTGATACGAAAGTGTGTCTTTTTATCTATTGCCAATAAAGATGTTGTATTTTGTTGGGTGCCCAGCCATGTTGGCATCAGGGGTAAGGAAAAGGCTGATTCAGCTGCCAAGTCTGCTTTGGATTTGCCTCATGCCAATTTATCTTTTCGACTTGGCAACATGATTGGGACGGTGCGATTGCGAACAAGCTTCATTCTATCAAGCCAGTCTTGTGAGAGTGGTAGTCCTCCTATAGACAGTGCAGGAAGGATGAAATAGTTTTGTGTCGTGCTCGTATCGGTCAGACATACTTGACCCATTCATTTATTTTGGTGGAGTGTCCTCATGTCAAAGAGACTCGAAAAGATATATTTGGAGAGTGGTAATCGATCACTCAAATAAAAAATGTGTCTTCTTAATTCCAGGTAAAGTCAAATAAAAATAAGAAAATGTGTTTCATCATCAGCTGTGATGCTGCATAGTAATTCTGGGTTTGTTGGCAGTAGCTCCAGTGATTGCACCATGACTGGTACATCAAATGCGCTATCTTGTCTATGGGATGGTACATATATAATATCTCTTGCTACTAATTAAAAATGTAGCGGGTTTCAACTCTAAGACTATATGTCAAAA
>JAECMU010113203.1:2303-14150 GCA_016106625.1 Dracogyra subfuscus
CCCCCCCCAAAAAAAAAAAAAAAAACCACACCCAAAAAACCCACATGCTTCTCATTATTGATAGGGATTGCAATGCTATCTGGTGAGTATTTAAACACATTCCATATGTATCTTTCAGTGAGTGTACTGGTGTAAAATGCCTTTGGGAGATTGTTAAGCATTCAGAGAGATTGGTGAGAGATCGTTGAGCGATTGTTTTGAACTGAGTAAAAACTTTGAGGAGACCGTGGATATCACTAGAAGATCATTGAGAGATCTTTGAATCCACCCAATTGCAAACACGTGAGCGATGGCCTCCCAATTTTATATTTCGAAGCAGAGGACTTTTATGAAGTACATTGTTCATAAAAACGTTCCCAAAATTCACAAAGAATGGCCCTCAGGACTGCACCATTATTGTCTGCATGCTATATGTCGCCATTCGGAAGTATTACTGTTGCAGGTACCATATCCCGCCTCATATCAATATCCAGCTTATTTCGAAACCACATTTTTAGATCGTGGAAACACATATTCCCTTTGAACAGGTATAGCAATTGCTGGTGGTGTCCATCCCGCAAATCAAATTTCACAAAGCGGTCTTCCCACAAAACCGTTTTGTGACCATCAGTAACAGTTGATGCCCTGGGGCTGTGTTGTGTGTGCTCCATAGTGTGAATATCGCTGGCAGTGCATATATATTTTTCCTCGATACTAGTATGTTCTATTTCTAACTCATCACTGAAATCTGGTAACCATCCATCGTGCATCTCTTCTGTTGAGTGGAATCAACAACGTTAGGCTGCGTGTTCTTCGTTCTCAGATACGCACCTTTCGCATCTTGGCAACATCTATAATTTCCCCGAGCGTTTTTGTCATATCCATAGGAAGGCATTTGAAATATGTTAATTCAGTTTCCATATCTTTCAGTGACCCAAGGCCTGATTCATCTCCAGGAAAGAATAGTGTCTTTGCTTCTTGCCCAGTCATGTTGGCATCAAGGGAAGGCCTAATGAAAAGGCAGATTCTGTTGTCGTCTGCTTTGGATTTGTCTCATGCCAGGATTGGTGTGCCTTATGCTAATTTTAAATATTGTATCAACCAATTTATCTTTTTGACGTGGCAACATGATTGGGAGGATGCGGTGTGAACAAGCTTCATGCTATCAAGCCAGTCTTGGGAGAGTGGCAGTCCTATAGACAGTGCAGGAATTATGAAATAGTTTTGTGTCGTGTTCGCATCGGTCATATAATTATATTTGACCCATTCATTTATCTGAAAGGAAGATCCTTCACTGTCGGTGTATTCTGACGGTGCGCCACATTTTGGTTGGAGTGTAAACATCTTGAAGAAACTCGAAAAGATATATTTAGCCAACGTAATGTGATGGAATCTTTTCCATTCCATTCAGAATTTGTTTTACAATTTTTACGTGACGCCGACGTTTACTCTATTGATTTCTTTATATATTTGTATTTTTCGCACAGTTTTTATTTGACTATTGAATTTTTATATTGATGTTAATCATCACTTTAGATTTTCCTTTCCCATAGTTTGACACCCGATAGCCTATGTATGTTTTTGTGCTGGGGTGTCGTTAAACATTCATTCACACATTCATTCTTTGCTTCTGATATAATGTCAGTTTTGGTGGAAATGTTTTTATTGAATGATATGGAGCGCGTCCAACCTCCTTTTCTGGTTCTAACTTGGGAATACTGGTGGCTCTTTTAGTTGCAATGCATACATCCAGCCCACCTCAGTGGCATGGATGCTTTTCGTAGCGTTATTGCGAGCCAACTTTACACCGTGCATCTGGGTTACGATTTTGATTACCAGTCTGAGCCCAATTTCACAAACCATCGTAAGCCTATTTTTGCACGTAAACGTAAATGTACGACTAAACCACATTTCTTATTACTATTACAGTCAAATGAACACATATTTCATTTTCTTTTGTCTTTAAAATTCTTCAGATTCCGTAATGATGTAATTTTCTCGTGAAATAGACGCCAAACACATGTATAAGTAGTACTAGTAGCAGACGTAAACTTGCGATGTTTAATGAAATGGGCCCCTGGACTTCAATTGTTCCATCAAATTGTGCTTGCTGATATGAATTTGATTATGGATGGCCCCTACGCGTGCTGTAACCTCAACGTGGTGCAGGGGTGTAACATTCGCTTTGAGGATGGCCAGTACAGCACAAATGGAAATTCTGAGTAAAATTCAGTATTTTTCTATGATATTTTGTAACAGTTCTTTACCCTTTTTATTGAATTTTTATATTAATGTTGATCATCACCTTATTTGTTTCATTGCCATAGTTTGACACCCAGTAGCCGATGTATTTTTCGTGCTGGGGTGTCGTTAAACATGCATTAATTAATTAATTAATTGATTATGGATGGATGCTTTTAAAGATATCACATTGCTTAATATCCCCAAGTTTCGATAGATACTGTTAGTTGTTCATCACCCATTAGCCGTGCTACGTCCACGTCAATCTGAAAAAAAGAAGAAAACCCCAACAAAAAACACCCAAAACAAACCACCACCACCACCTAGAGAATACTTCACGATGACAAACTGCCACATGAATGTTTCACTTTATTAACTATTATTATTATTTATGTGCCCAGTCACTAAAAACGTTTTACGAATAATACTGAAATATTCCGCAAACATTCGTTTGTTTTCGTGATGTCACGTCAATGTATGCACGTTGGCCATTTTGTTATTCTTCGCAAAATCCTGTTATAAATTTACTGAATTCTTGTCTTGTAAGGTTATCTAAAAATTGGCAAGAAAATAAATACAATATCCTCAACACAGACTTAGGGGGTTGTGCCCCCTTAAGTCTAATGTTGGTATTTTAAAAGTTATTTGGTATTCTTTGACATTTTCAAAGAGTTGTCCTTTCAATGTTAAAAGTATAGTTATAATTTTTAGAAATTCCATTAAAGGGACACTCCTGAGTTTGCTCTATGTTTTAAGATGTTATCGACTAATAAAATATGTCTACGATTAAACATTTTCTTGTTTAGAATATTAGTGTTTCTGATCGTTCTAATATTTGTACCAGGTTAATTTATTCGTATGTACGAAATTATTCGAAGACAAAATCCAGTTTGGGCTTCTTACAAATATTAAGACAATTTGAATATACAGAAACTGATATTTTAAAGGGACATTCCTGAGTTTGCTGTAATGTTTAAGATGTTATCGACTAACAGAGATTTTTAACGATTGTAATTGAATATCAAATATATTTTCCTGCATAGAATATTAGTGGCTGTATATTAAACATGTTTCTGATCGTTCTGATATTTGTACTGGATTAAATTTCGTTTGATTTCCTAAAATGTACTTTTTTTCGTACGTACGAAATTATTTGAAAACGAAATCCAGTTCGGGTTTCTTACAAATAGTAAGACGACCAGAAACAAATTGAATATACAGACACTGATACTCTAAACAAGAAAATATATTTAACATGTGAGTTCGATCGTATACATATTTTATTACTCGGAAACATCTAAGATGATCTACCAATGTAGCAAACTCGGGAATGTCCCTTTAAACAAGAAAATATATTTAATATGTAAGTTTTAATCATAGAAATATGTTATTAGTTGGAAACATCTTACAGTGCAGTAAACTCAGGAATGTCCCTTTAAGAATTAAAGGGACATTGCTGAGTTTGCTGCAGTTTTTCAGATGTTATGGTCTAACAGAAACTTTTTAACGATTGCAGTTATAGATCAAATATATTTTTCTGCATCATAATTATATTAATGGCAGTATATGATGTATTACAGGGACATTCCTGAGTTTGTGCACTGTAAGATGTTTGTGACTAATAAAATATTTCTACGATTAAAGTTGCATATTAAATATATTTTCCTGCATAAAATATTAGTGGCTGTATATTAAACGTGTTTCTGGTCGTCCTAATATGTGTAAATAACGTTCGGTGCAAGTGGTTTACACCTACCCACTGAGCCTTGCGAAGCACTCACTCGGGATTTGGAGTCGGTATCTGGATTAAAAATCCAATACCTCGACCGGGATCCGAATCCAGTACCTACCAACCTGTAGACCGATGGCCTAACCACGACAATGATAAATGTCATCAACCAAATGAATGTAAAAATCATATTTTTTCTTCGGAAAATCTTATCACAGAGATTACATGTGGTAGCACATCAACTCCACAGAAGTTCAAAGGAGTGAAATATGTTGTGGGTGGGGAATGTCTGTATTTTACGGATCTGGATTCACTTACAAGCAATAACTGGCTTCATGACAAGGTGTCCATAATTGTAAATAAAAAAATAAAATAAAATAAAAATTGTACAAAAGAATACAATAGCTGCAAGTGCCCTAGTTTATGTGATGCAATGTCCTAAAAATTAAACAGCCTCAAGTCCAAACTGGCTGTGTCTTGTTTGTGTATGTCAGTGATTGATCATCATATTTGCCCTCATAAAACTGTTTACAGTTATATATTTTGAATGGGTGTTGTTATGATGTATTAAGAAGGAAATGTTTTATTTAACGCATTCAGCACATTTTATTTACGGTTATATGGAATGAATGAATGAATGTTTAACGACACCACAGCACAACAAAATACCTCGGCTACTGGGTGTGAAACTAACTGTTATATGACGTCAGACATATGGTTAAGGACCACACATATAGAGAGGAAACTCGCCACTTCATGGGCTACTCTTTTCGATTAGCAGCAAGGGATCTTTTATATGCACAATCCCAGACAGGATAGTACATACCACAGCCTTTGTTACACCAGTTGTGGAACACTGGTTGGAACGAGAATAGCCCAATGGGGTCGATGTTAAGACTGATCGCGCATCAAGCGAACGCTTTGATAGTGGGCCATGTCCCGCCTCTTTATGATATATTAGAAAGAACGAAAGGTTTTATTTAACGACGCACTCAACACATTTTAATTACGGTTATATGGCGTCAGACATATAGTTAAGGACCACATAGATTTTGGGAGGAAACCCGCTGTCGCCACTTCATTGGGATACTCTTTCCGACTGGCAGCAAGGGATCTTTTATTTGCAAGTGGTAAAGTGGAGACGGTATCTGGATTAAAAAGCCAATGCCTCGACTGGGATCCGAACCCAGTACCTACCAGCCTGTATACCGATGGCCTAACTACTACGCCACCGAGGCCGGTTATAGGACGTATTAAGACACTGGTTAAAGTTCGACTTTTCCCCCTGCTTTCTGACCGTAATGCCCTCCCCAAACCTGCAGTTATATTTATATATTTTGCATTCAATTACTACAAAGTATTTCCATGTTACTAGTGCATTCTTGAACTTGCTGATGATACAGGAAAGTGACGAGAAGATGTATGTAATACCATCATACCCAAATGGCTAGTGGAACAGTGGCCAGTTTAATACATGTTTGTATGATATGGTTTGTATGATATGGTGAGTAGTCTTTAAATTTTGGTTATATATGATCATAATTATCTTCACTTTTGTAGAGAGAAATTGTTATCAGGAATGGACAGGAAGGAAATGTTTTATTTAACGATGCACTCAACACATTTTATTTACGGTTATATGGTGTCGGTGTATCCTTTTTAGAACCTATTGGTATAATGATGTATTTTTTTTAAGATACAAATGTTTAGGTATATAAGTGTTCGTCGTAAGATAAGATGTGGTCAGACTCGTAGTGTTTAAAGACATTTAAATTTCATTCATAACATTCTCTAATATTATCCTTGGCACTATCCCTTTAGGTTGTAAAAATAAAAACTGTTGTCCATGGTACTCTTGACAGAAATGTTTGAAAGTTACAGTGCAATATACTTTTTTTAACATCATAACCTTAAACTAAGCAGACGTTTTGATGTAAATGCCAATAAGTGAGTTGTTTTTATGTTCATCCACTTCAAAGGCACAGGTGTTTTATTACGATAACATTTTAAATATTTTCACCAAAACGACTTGACCAAACGTTAAAGGGACATTCCTGAGTTTGATGCACTTTTTAAGATGATATCGACTAACAAAGACTTTTTAACGATAGTAATTATATATCAAATATATTTTTCTGTATACAATAATAATAGTGGCTGTATATTAAACGTGTTTCTGATCGTTTTAATATGTGGCCGATTATTTTAATATTTGTATTGGGGTATATTTTATTTTATTTCCAAAAATATATTTGATTTCGTTCGTAGGAAATTATTTGAAAACAAAATCCAGTTTGGCCTTCTTAAAAATATTAAGACGACCAGAAACACATTGAATTTATCACCCACTTGGTGAACATATAGCGGTGTCGTATTGGAGAAATTAGCAAGTGGCACAGTACAGACTGATAGTTATACCAGAGACGGTGTCTTCTCGACCCATTGTGACAGAAATGGATTCGATCCCCGATAGCGTGTACGAGGAACCTTTCAAAGACGATTTCTTTGATGAGCCGGATAATTTGGCCGTAGAGCATGACGATACATCTGATATTAACAACTTCATACAAACTAATCGAAAACGAAATATATGGCGAAAAACAAAAACGATATAAAAATATTACAGAAATTCTTAATCAGCAGTCGTGAAAAAAGGCCCGTTGAACTGATACCACCAAATGACTTGTGTAACATTCTTTGCCGATTTTCTTTATTGTCAAGTTAAAAAACCGGACGGCCAAGAGTACGAACCATCATCCTTGAGGTCGAAGTTGTCCCGTTTTGACAGATATTTAAATTCACTTCGATATGAGAAGTCATTGTTGCGAGACAGGAAGTTTAATAAAGTGCGAGAAGTGCTATCCACCAAACAAAAAGTACTAATAATGGAAGGTTTGGGTAATTTACCTTATCAGGCAGAACGTCTGTCGAATGATGAAATTAAAATGCTTTGGGATTCTGGAGAATTGTGTCCATATTGAATACCCTGTGGTGGAACAACAACAGGTACTTTGTTCTTCGTAGTGTCGCCCATCATCGCAACACGAAATGGGTGACGTGACACTCAAAAGTCGACACAGATGGCAGCGAATTCCTTGAATACAACGAACGACAAAGCAAAACACGTCCTGACCCCGTGTTTATAAAACTTTTCGAGTCTGTAAAGTTCGAGTCAGCTAGCCACCCAGTTTCTAGGTTAGAGTCTGAAATAAAATATCCCATAATACCTTATAAAAATGGCTAGAACTGGGAGAAGGAGAAGATTGTTGTTGCATAATGTAAGACATATTGTTGTTAGAAAACCAATAATTTTTAAAGATAGATTAAATCCACTTGAGGATCTGTCAGCGGAATGTGTTTTTCAACGTTTTTTTTTTTTTTTTTTTAACCTGCAACTATGTACTTTACCGCTTTGTTGGTTGTTCCATTGGAACGCCGAGGAAGGTTTCGATTCCTCCCCTGAATCAAGTGTTGATTTGTTTGCGTTTTTGGGCTTGTGGTTCTACACCTACCAAACAATGAAGACATTAGAAATGAAGACATTTGTTTCTATGGTGTTAAATACGCATTCCATGCAGAAAAGATAGTACGAAACAATTATTTGCTTTCACTTCAGGTTTTTCTAATGTTGTATTGATGACACTCAAATAAGAATTCAGGCACCCAACAAAAACGAAGAGGACTTTGTAAACAGGAAGGGATATCATTCTTGCGCGGTAGGTCTAGGATCGATCCCCGTCAGCTAACCACTGGGTTTTTTCTCGACATCACCTTATGTCCGACGCCGATATAACCGTAATAATATTATAATGTGTTGAGTACGTCGCTAAAAAATAAAAAAAATTAAAAATTAAAAAAAATAATTAAAAAAAATAATAAAAAAAAAAAGGATATCATTCTCTAAATGTTCAGGTGAAATTGAAGTCATATTTTAGGACTATTTACAAATATGATAATTTGGTAGTTAGGATAGCCTACACGTCAAACCGTACCCAAACCGAAACGTACACACTATTGTTTGTTTGTGTTTTTTTGTGTTTTTTTATGTGTTTTTTTTACCAGCTTCCAGTATACAGAATATATCGTCGCCCTCATAACCAAAATGGCTAACTCAGAGTTAGGCACTTTGTACTCTATATCATTTTCATGTTTGGCGGGTCATTTACTATATAAAAAAACTGACGTAATTTAAAATGGGTCAGTAACAAGTGCAGATATCCCATGCGAAAACCATTCGCCTACGTCATCTTTTTGCATAGGCGTTTTGTTTCCATAAGCGACATACTGCCTAAGCATAGGCGTCGGAAGATGGCAGCGACTGGGGGGGGGGCCACCAACTAAATGCGAGTTTTTAAACAGGTGGGCCAAAGAAAATTTGGCCCCCAGTTTTCGAGTTGGGGGGGCCAGTGCCCCCCTGGCCCCCCCCGTTTCCGACGCCTATGCTAAGTCATCTTTGAACCACGTTTAGAAATCAAAATGGCTGCCTGGAGAAAACTAAAGTTCAATGTAAATCAAGCATTGAAAATGATAACAGAAGGCAAGTTCTAGATTTCACTTAATATTTGGATTACAACTAGGAATTTATTTTATTAGGTGTAGTATTTTTGGTCTTGAAATTAATATTATAGATCTACATAATATAATGTGTGTGGAAACTGCCCAACTCATTGTTCTTGTTTGTCCGACACCTTTTCTTTCACAAATCTAATTAAATGTATAGGCAAACATGTACCCCATCGATGTTGTGTTATGTTAATAATTGACATTTTTATTCAAAGTATTTTTGTTTACATTGCCTAAATAGTATGATCTATAAAAGAGAAAAAAAATAAATAAATGAATGGGTCAAAAAAGTATGGCCGACGCGGGCACGGCACAAGACTACTTCATCCTTCCTGCAGCGCCTATAAAGTCGGAGCATAACCTTTCGATCTGCTCCCCATTCAGTCTTGCCAATAACCTTTAAGATATTGAGGGCCTTTAAGCCCTTCTTTTTCACATACTGTAAATGAGGAACAAAAGATAGCCTCCTGTCAAAAATAACCCCCAGAAATTTGGTCTCTTCCACAACTGGAACCGGATTTTTGTCCAGAAACAGCTGAGGATCTAAATGGTGACCTCTTTTCTGACAGATATGCATACAGACTGTTTTTGACTTTGAGAATCGAAATCCATTGTCAGTTGCCCATTGTTGAAGTTTATTCAGACAAAGCTGCAACTGACGTTCAATGATACTCTACTGCACGACCTGTAACAAATCTGAAAATCGTCGACATATAACGAGCTATCAACGCCAGTTGTTAAACACTGGGTGATGCTGTTAATTTTCACGGAAAATAAAGTCACAGACAGGATGCTACCTTGAGGCACACCCATCTCTTGGGAGTGAGACTCTGATAACGTAGATCCCACTCGTACCTTGAAAGACCTATTCTGTAAGAAATTTGAGATAAAGCCTCTTAGTCCCATGCCATGGAGGTCTTTCAAAATCCCATACTTCCATGTGGTATCATAAGCTTTCTCGAGGTAAAAAAAAAGACCGATAGCAAATGCAATTGTGTCAGAATATTCCAGTTCTGATAATTCTCAGCAGTCTTCAAATGAAGCAGATATTGAAAATATGTCTCATGAATCCATTGATCAATATCATATCAAAAAGAAAACACAACAACGATGAACTACTCTCTGCTACACAAAAAAGCCGAAGGTACTCATTGCATCAGATGTTCCTTCTACTAATAGGCTACAAAATAAACTGTCTAGTGAACCTCACAAGGTTTTTAACCAAAGTGACCCTTGCATAACTAATTCTGCTCACAATATCTCTTCTCAGACAAATAACATACCAACTGAAACGGCTTTCCTTCAAATAGACGTTTGCTCAACAACCTTGGCTCATGGTATCTAATTCACAAAATCTTGTTTCATCTAATAAGTATCCCGAGGACATCCAGTTAGATGACCCTTGTGGAAGCTACACGATGTTAATGTCTCCAACTGAAACTCTATATGAAATTCACAATGAACATGATATGACACCAGCCTGTCTGAGTGACTCTTTTATTGAAGCTGTAGCACAGGCACTAAACGTTGACTCCTCGACAGTGTCACCATATCAGAGCGAACCACTATTTGAAACGGTTACATCACTATTTTCTGTGTCGCCCATAACTGATGCTGTACTACCCAAAGTGCCACCCATAACTGATATAAGACAGTATTTTGTGTCACCTTCTACTGATTCAATACAACTCCCTATTTCACCCATACCTAATAGACTACCACTCCCTATGTCATCCATAAATGATAAAGCATCACTCCCTGTGTCACTCGTATCTAATACAGTACCACTCAAAACTGTTCTAAAAAAATATTGTGTGCCATCCACAACTGATACGGCACCACTCTCTGTATCACCCTTACCTGGTAAAATACCACTCTCTCTGTCACCCTTGCCCGATAGAGTACCACTCTCTGTGTCACCTTACCTGATAGAATACCACTCTCTAAGTCACCATTACCTGACAGAGTACAGCTACCTGTGTCACCCTTACCTGACAGAGTACCACTATCTTTGTCATCAATAACTGAAACACCATTTTCAGCAACATTAATTGATACATTTGTAGTCGACCCATCCACTGAAGCTGCATCAGTGATTGGAACGCCTGCCTTACCAAAAGAAATCACACTACTAAATGTAACCCCATCTGTTCAAGCACCAACCTTTGAGACAACCGCGGAACAAAAACTGAAAAGCAAGTACAAACGAAAGCAACGCAATCCCAGTAAATGGCTTTCAAATATTCGAAGAAACAAAAGACTTAAGGGACAAAGTTATGAAAGCAGGTAACAAGGGAAAATATAAACCTGCAAGGGAAATGGGCCAAACATGTTCTTCATCATTTTGCCAAAAGTCCAAATTTAGGCAGTGTACTTACATTACTCAACACGAAACTGAAGCAATTTTCACTTCATTTTGGGCAATGCAGACCCGGAAGGAAAAGAAGGTTTTCGTCAAGGGACTTGTCAGTTTAGCTGCTACCAAACAAAAGTCAGTGTTACAGTCAAGAAGAGTGAATTCTTATAATTACTTTCTAATCAGGGCCTCTGGAGAAAGAATACAAGTTTGCAAAAACATGTTCTCATCTACACTTGGCCTCTCAAAAAGGACATTAGGCACATGGATTAGTGATTTGAGTCCATCTGTGCATGTGCCTCATGTCAATGTTAGCCAAACTGGAGTTACTGCTTTGTGACCATATAACCGTAATAAAATGTGATGAGTGCATCGATAAAGAAATAGTCTTCTCGGTAAGAATAATGTTAAAATAAATAAAATCTTATACTATAAAATTATTATATTTGAAACTTGTGCAGTTGTTGTGTAAATCACATCCTCATTTTTTAAAAATTAGTTTATTAAAATTAAATACCCATTCTCAATCCGCTACTTAAGCGGCGCCAAATTTATAACAACTCAGAATGCGTGTTATTTTTTTTTTAAAGAAAGGGAGATAAAAACGTTGCTGGAGATAGCGTGTTGTGTTTTTTTTTTAATTTATTTATTTTTGTATTGTTTCTCCCGGGCTCATCCCCAGAGCAATGAATATCGATGGAGGATCGATGGTCTAACATGGTGAAGATGCATAAAGGCATGGAGAATTGTTCGTTTGAACTTTAATGACAATTTTAATGAAACATTTTGAGTTTTTGTGAATGTTGCGATTGGAAAACAATGGCGGCAAAACTTGTTGCAAAGTTGCGAAACCACGCTTCTTTTGCCGATAATAATTTGAACTTCAATTCATAATTAACAATGTTAATAACATTTTATGAACATTTAACAGTGTGATATATGTGTTTTCATGTCGACTTTGCAAGATGTTGACGGGAAT
>JAECMU010113211.1:0-11852 GCA_016106625.1 Dracogyra subfuscus
AAAGTTTAATGAACTAAAGCAGCTTATACTTCATCTGGATAGTTAGTTACAGTTGGTGCACTTTACAAACATTAAGCATCCTGGCTAGAGATGTGACATCATTCGAGTGAACAAATGAACTATAATGTATGCATTTGTTTTATTGCATAGTCAGAATGCTTCAGTAAGAGTTCTGCCCATACAATTTAAACATCATCTGAACACCATGTTAAAGTGTGGAGCATTGACAGTAAAGGTTTTAGTGGTACATGTGCTAGCGCCAGCCTCGGTGGTGTCATGGTTTCACCATTGGACATAAGACTTATGGGTACTGAGTTGGTGTAATGGTTACGCTATTGGACATAAGACTGATGGGTACTAAGTTTGCAGCTCGGTACTAACTCTCACCCAGAGCAAGTTTTATCGACTCCGTGTAAGACCACTACACCAACTTCTCTCTCTCTATGTAGTACTAAACCAAATAACTTCCAGTTGGGTCAAAGTTCGAAGTGCACCCAACTTTTGATAGAGTAGCGAACACCACAAGTCCTGTGATTGGTTATAAATGTGAGTGTCTTGGTTGTACAAAATAATACTTTCATCTGGGTAAAAAAAAAATGCAATTTTATTTCATCTAGTACCAATGTGTCAAGTAGCCTTGTGCCTTGAAACATGTATGGGGTACCTGTAAAAAAAAAAGGACTCAAATTGTGTGCGGAACTAGGGTAGTCATAGACGCTACTCGTTATCTCAGAACCGAGTAACTTGACCCCCCAATTTTCTCTGGTTCACTTGAAGTGTGAGAGGTGGTAGTATTTATATCTGTGGTGTTTATGTTGATTGATACGTTGCAGGTAGGAGGTTTAGCCACATATGTTACTATTGTCGTCTATGGGATTTGATTTGGTAGTATGCATCCACTAATATCTAACCACAACCAACTGTCCTGGATAGAAAATAATTTGAAATGAATGAATGAAGTGTTAACATGTGCCAGATCATAATGTGTGTGTTTTTTTCTTGCAGGAGATGATGCTGGTTTTGAGAGTCAAGTGTACAACAACAGTGTGTGTTGGACACCCAACCTGAACAGACTTGCTCAGAGAAGTGTCATTTTCAAAAATGCATATACATCAGTCAGCAGTTGTTCTCCAAGCAGGTACCCCGTGTCATCTTACATCTCTGCTTCTAAAAGAAAAAATAATAATTGTATCATTTTTTCTTAATGAGTATTTTAGTATTTCCAAAGGCAAATTATTTTTTATCTTAATTAGTATTTTAAAAATCCTATTTCTATTGAATTCCATCTCATTTCTTCCCAATCTGGCAGCTCCTCCCATCTTTTAACTTCTTTTTGCAGTCCATCCCCACATCCCAGTCATTGTCTCTCCACTGACAACAGCTGCTTGTCTCTTATCTCTTATGGCCAGACACCTGCCATTTCCCATCAGCTTTTTCCATGGCCTTAATCTGACCACTTTGGAGAATGTCCATTGATTACTTCTGGTAAATTTTTAAGATGCACTTGTAACCATCTACTGTTTGTTGTTAGTAAATGCCACAGGTATTGCTAAGAGGCAGCTATAACCACCTGCTATGTGCTATGTTAATTGATGTCATGTGTCAGAGCAGATTTATTAGCAGCAGAGAAGCTTGGCAAAAAGGCACAACCTGGTAACTGACATATTGGTCAACATTGAGCTGATGTACGTTTTCAAGTTACTAAGTTATTAATTATGCCCAGGTTATTATTCCAGTGAGTTTGTGCAAACTGAACTGCAGTTAGTTTGTGCAAATGAAGTCATCACAAAGTCAGAACCTAACAACTCCAGTGATCACATCGGTTCCTCAAAATAAAAGAAATTCATAAATTAAAAGGAAAGGCTTAAAATTACTTAAAAAGAGTCATTAGTGTTGTTCAGGGCTTTTAGAATTTTATAAACATCCACTAGCCATGGGATCAGTGACTTTAAAAATGTACTAGCCATGACTAAAAACTTCACTAGCCCTACTTTAAATAAATAAAATGTTACTAATAGTAATAATCAGATATATGACCTAAAGAGGAAGATTGACCTTAAAAATCTTTAGATTGGGGTGGACAGATGGGGCAGGATATTCATATTTACAAAATATGTAAATGCAGCATTTGCCAAGGATTTTTTTCCACTAGCTGTCCGGCTAGTTATAGTAGTTATTTACTAGCCCAACACTGAATATCACTAGCCATGGGAGTGGGGCTACCATAATCTAGAAGCCCTGGTTGTTACTGAAATCAGGGGTGGGATGTAGCCCAGTGGTAGAGTGCTCACCTGATGCACAGTCAGTCTAGGATTGATCCACATCATTGGACCCATTAGGCTATTTTTCATTCCAATCAGTGTACCATGACTGGTAAATCAAAGGCCATGGTATGTGCTGTCATGTCTTTAGGAAAGTACATATAAAAGTAGGTTTCGTCTAAGACTAAGAAAAATTACCAAATCTTTGACATCCAATTAATAGCTAATGATGTTGGTGCAGGACATAGCCAAGTGGTAAAGCGTTCGCTCGATGCACGGTCGGTTTGGGATCGATCTCCATTGAGGGGCCCATTGAGCTATTTCTCATTCCAGCCAGTGCACCATGACTGGCATATCAAAACTGTGGTATGTGCTATCCTGTCTGTGTGATGGTGCATATAAAAGATCCCTTGCTGCATTAAAAATGTTTTAGCAGGTTTCCTCTGATGACTATGTGTCAAATGTTTGACATCCAATAGCCAGTGATTAATTAATCAATGTGCTCCAGCGGTTCATTAAATAAAACAAACATTTTCAAAAGTGTTGTTAAACCACACTTTAACTTTACTTCAATCAGCCATTCAGTCTTATTAAACAAGTATCAATATGCAGAATTATGTTTTACTAATTTTATTTTGTTACATGATTTAGAAAAATTATAGATTTATAGAGAGAAAATAAAAAGATAGATTTTTGCACAGATCTGCTATCCTGACTGGCCTACCTCAGCACCAGAATGGAATGTACGGTTTACACAATTCAGTTCACCATTTCGTCTCATTTGACGGTGTTCGGAGTCTTCCATATTTACTGCAAAAAGCCAACATTAGAACAGGTTAGACAATATTAGGAACATATAACCTGTCAAAACACCATGCTTTGTAATTCAATGATCCATGTCTAAAGTATTATATTTGCCAAGTAGAGCCATATCAACTCATTTAAAGTTATTGAAAGTCTTCCACATTTAATACATGTATGTACTAGAAACATACATGATAAAACATCATGATGTAATTCAGTAATAGATGTCTTAAGCATAGTAATTACTTTTCAAATACTATATCAAATATGCCAGTTGTGGTTTTCTGGTTAAACTAGCCGCTCTTGCCACCTGTCAACAAGATTTTATCCAAATGGTTTCTCAAACGGCAAGTTTACCCCCATTTTAATGTATAATTTGTCTTCATGATCATCTGTTTTGGACCTGTAAAACAAGAACTTAGTTATAAGATGCTTTAATAGATGTATTTCAGTTTAAAGTTTTATCTGTATGCATTATATATGTTTGGAGATTTTTGTTGGTAAAAATTCAGGGCTAGCTATGCCACTCAGCAAATTAACCATTTTCAAATTTTAAACACAACTGTTGATTTTGATTATAATTTGGCAAAATAATTTCATTTGCTGTAAAATAACTGGGTTTGTGTCATTTTTTAAAGTTAAATAAATAATTTTGTGAAACTGTCTTACCCACATCAGGGCTAGCTCTGGGATAGCAAAATATTTTGCCAAATTGTCTATTAAACTTTACAAATTGCAGAAATCAACCGTTATTTTCTAAACGAATGTAAATTATTACATGAAATTATTTTGCCATTTGAATTAAAATAAAATTTGCCAACTGCTTTCAAAATTCACAATTTCATGAATTTTTGCAAGTGCACATCTGTTTTATTTGCAGGCATCATTGGTAAGAAACATGTAGGCCCGGACCATGTGTATCCCTTTGATTTCTCTCAGACGGAAGAAAACCACCCGATTCTTCAGATCGGAAGAAACATCACTTTGATGAAGCAATATGCAAATGAATTTCTCTCAATCAAAAACGGAAGGTTTGCTGTACTTTTAGGTTTACTAATGACAGTCCTACCTTTAGAGATGAAGTACACTAGTTGTTCACAGATTTGCAATATAATATACATGTATATCGCAATATATACTAATGGAAAGAAATAAGAGAACACATCAAATTGTAGACTAAATTTAATTCACAACTAGCGTAGTAATGTCTGTACTTCATACCAAGTTATTATGTGGGATTAAATATCTGTATATTGCAGGGAGATACATAGTGACGTCATTCGAATAACGACGTCATTCTAATTTAAAAAACTACCGTGTCAGTATGCATTGTTAATATTACACTAGTTAGATACTGAGTAATTGTTATGACATGAGTAATATCTTACACGAGTAATATCTTACACTGATGTGTAATAAATATGTATATTATACAGTAAAACCCCTCTAAACTAGACACCTATGTGACCAAATAAAAAGTCTGGTCTTTAGTGGTATCCAGTCTAGAGAGGTTCTGTTCTGTACTGATACATGTATTTAGAAAGGAATCATGAAATATTTGCGGTTTTTAAGGAAATTCCAGTTTGCTGATGATCCACTTTAGAGGGAATTCTGGTTTACTGAGGGCCTGGGATCTAATTCACAAAGATCTCTTGGGCTCTGTTAGATAACAAATTATCCTCATTGTGAGTCTTTTAGCATTGCACTGCGAGATTCAAAAGTTGCAAGAGTTTAGTGAATTAGGCCCCTGGTTTAGAGGTGTTTAACTGTATAATGTAGTATTTTCCCTAGCTTGTTTTAGCATGGTGCGGGCCCCATGCCTCATAGTCTAGCACCATCTTGCCTTAATCAACGCATTGCTGCCCTGAGATTAAACAAGCCTTTTTCAATAATTAATTCTAAAATTGCCTTTATAAAACACCAAAAAAAGGTATTATTAATTAATAAAATAAACTTTTTATATCTTTTGCCATTTATTTATTAAAGCAAGCACATAAATTACATTAATGTTTCTTTCAATTATTTTTTTGTGTATTTTTAATGAAAAACAAATGCCCTGAAAATGGTGAGAATGCCCCACTATGGAAATCACAATAATGGTTTATCATGTACTGCATAAAGATCCCTTGCAGTACATGATAAACCAGAAAGAGTCATCCATCCATTCAACTTATTTTTTACTTTAATCCCATTATTAAGGGTCGATCATGCTATATTGGGCACATGCACACATCTCATATCTTTATAGCTACCCCACTTATTGTTTGGTCTCGGTATGGCTCTTCATGGTATAGAAGTTATTCCCCTCTTCCCTAATGAACACTCACTCTTTTAATAAAATTTAATTTTTTTTAATATATATTGTGTAATGACACTACTTGAGCAAATTAATTAATTAATCATTGGCTATCGGATGTTCAACATTTAGTAATTCTGACGCATAGTCATCAGAGAAAACCAGCTAAAAAAAAGTTCTTAACGTGCACATTCAGAGCAAGCTGTTGTAGCGCACGCCTAATGCAGCAAGGGATCTTTTATATGCATTTTTCCACAGACAAGAAAGCACACACCACAGCTTTTGAACAGTTGTGGTGCACTGCCACTGTTTGGAACAAGTAAAAAACCCAATCAGCTGAATGTATCCACCGAGGTGGTCCGATCCTTTGACGATGGAAGGAAATGTTTCATTTAATGATGCACTCAACACATTTTATTGACGGTTATATGGCATCAGATATATGGTTAAAGACCACACAGATACTGAGAGAGGAAACCAGTCGTGATATACCAGTCGTTGTGATATACCAGTCGTTGTGATATACCAGTTGTTGTGATATACCAGTTGTTGTGATATACCAGTCGTTGTGATATACCAGTCGTTGTGATATATCAGTCGTTGTGATATACTAGTATCAGTCGTTGTGATATACCAGTCGTTGTGATATACCAGTCGTTGTGATATACCAGTCGTTGTGATATACCAGTCATTGTGTACTGGCTGGAACGAGAAACAGGCCAGTGGGCCCACTGACAGGGATCGATCCCAGACTGACCGCACATTGAGCAAGCATTTTAGCACTGGGCTACATCCCGCCCCTTCCTGTGATGATTGTTTTGTTTTGTTGTTTTGTTTAACAACACTCTCAACACATTTTAATTACGGTTATATCGGCGTCAGACATATGGTTATGTCGAGAAAAAAACCCAGTGGTTAGCTGACGGGGATCGATCCTAGACCGACCGTGCATCAGGCGGGCACTGTACCACTGGGCTATGCTGCCCTCTTTCCTGTGATGAAAGCACCCTAAGCAAACACTCAACCGGCTGAGCTAAATGCCGCCCTCTTTCAATGAAAGATCAAACTGGTGATATACAGATCAAGGTTATCAGTTTCATCAAAGCCAAGACTCCTTGGAATCACACTGATACAAACTTGCACATGAAATGTTTACAGCATCTGTGATATTTACACTTCTCTTTATCTGGAACCATATTGGACGATCAAAAATAGATAATTCTGCTGTGTATATGTATATTGCATTTTTGTCTGTGCATAAATCTGACGCCTCGTCATGCTTCCCTTCAGATCTTTTGAAACAGGGCCATCAGTATCTTGGACAAACAAAAATCAAGGTTTGTGTTCCCTTTGGTAAAACAAGAGCTTTTCATTATGGGTATTACAAATATGCTTAGAAGTCAAACTTGTGTCTCTTTTGGTATATGAAAATAATGATTGAAGTGACAGAAATGCTCAAAATGTTTCTAATGAGTACATTGTGACTTGAACTTATAGTACTAAGATGGCTTAAAAGGTACGATGTAAAGTTTTGGAAATCAGATAGCCCATGCCAAATTCTGCTTGCATTATTTTAAGAAGAAAAACATCTACTTTATATTTAGTTTCTTACAAACCCATTGGTGACAACATCATGTATTATTTTTGATAACATACATATTTGTGATAACAATTTGAAAACACATGACTGGCGTCTCCTAGGTGATAATCAGGTCACCACAGTCATACCATTCAGTGAAAAAAAGCACTGGAAAATGACTGCTCTGTGATGTATAAATTAAATAAAAGTGATTTAATTGTGATTCTCAGCACTAGGGCTCTATAGGTTTAAGTTTGAAAAGAGGTTTTAGTTTATTTTAAACCTAGGGTGGGTTTGTTTAGGATATGCAAGAAAATACTACTACATTCGGGTCTGTTGGATACCATTTATATCACAGCTTGTTTAAAAATGTATCCAACTTGTTTTTTGCTTGTTAGATTCATTTTAAAAAACTCAGTGTTACCAGTGTTAGATAAATATGGTATCTTAATTAACAACCAGTGTTCTATATTTTAATTTTACAGGCCATTTTTCTTATATATTGGGTTCCACGACCCTCATCGATGTGGCCACACCCATCCAGAATTTGGCAGCTTCTGTGAACACTTTGGAAATGGCCGACCGGGGATGGGGCTGATTCCCGACTGGAAGCCGGTGTATTATAACCCTGACGAGGTGATTGTGCCCTACTTTGTGCAAGACACACCGGCTGCAAGAGCAGACATTGCATCACAGTACACCACTATTGGCAGGATGGATCAAGGTGAACAGTGGAATGGAATGGAATGATTGTTTAACATGCACATTCAGAGCAAGATGTTGTAGTGCACACCTGTCCTGGGTACAGGTGTCGGCCATGAGGACAGGAAAGGTGGGCAGAAGGTGGGGACCGTCTGAACTGGCAGGTGCATGTGGGGAACCAGCATTCAAACCATAGCCAGTAACAGGTGGAGCTATGGAATTTGGAATGTATTGTAGGCTTTAGCCAAAGAGAATGGGTGTGCATTTTTGATGAAGGAATTTAGATGCAATTTTGAACTGTCAGTCTAAATGGAAAGGTAGAGAGCTACGAATAGGTTTGGAAGTTAGGAGGCCAAGAGTAGCTCATTAATTGGACCTGTGAGAGAGAGAGAGAGAGAGAGAGAGAGAGAGAGAGAGAGAGAGACACACACACACATACAGACAGACAGACAGACAGAGATATATATATAAATATATATATCATGTAGTAGTTAGGCTGTGTACAAATATACTGAGTGATAAAACAAAATTCATGTAAATACAAATACCTTGTAGTGTTAATAATTGTACGATATTAATCAAAAGAGAAACTCACTTTTTTTAAACCTTTATTAGCTTGAAATCACACAATTGCACAAATCACACAATTGCAATATTTCAGTATTCTTCTGCCTGCCACTGTCTAAGACAACACATTTTATTGTTTAATTGGCAGTTTGAATTTTTTCTGTCATTTAATTAGTACATTTTATCGGGGCTATTACAGCTTTTTCAACTCGTTTAAATTATTAGTAGTAATTCAGACATGTTTTTGTTTAGCTCAGAAATGCATGTTAATTATTTAAAACAGGAAAGGTACTAGCCTACAAGTAGGTATATTAGCTTCAGACAATTTAGGTTATCTTGAAAGACACTTTTACGCAAAACAGAAAAGGTACTAACCTATGTACTAAGGTCAATGTCTTTAACATTCTATAAAAATCTGTTTGTTGAGACATTTTGTTTTTTAGGTTATCTTTAAAAAACCCAGTAAATCTGAAGAACAACCTTCAATTTTATAGTACAAAATCTGTTTGATGAAATATTATTATCTGAATTTATTAGTATATTTCCATGTCGAATAAATGGTAGTTGTTAAAAATATAAGTTTATGTATGTGAAATAAATTATTATTGTTAAATACACATATTGATTGATTAAAGTTACAGAAGCTAATTTCAGCTCCTTAAAATGGACACTAAGTTTGGTTAATCTACATTTGGACAAAGTTACAACAGAGTGATAAAAAGTCTGTGATGTTTAGATGGGGAAATTCCCTTAAATGATACACTAGAGCTTGTCTCCATAACCACTACTTCTCAGAGGTATGTGCATTTTTAAGAATATAGAAAATGCATTTTGTGGTATTAATTAGAACCACCAGGATGACCAGAAACATTCATTTGCACAGCAAAGGATAAATAGAGAATTTGTCACGAGTATTTTTTAATATGGAAAATATCAACCGAGTCTATGTTAATCGCTATTTGTCGAGGCTCTGCCAAGACAAATACCGATTAACTAGACGAGGTTGATATTTTACATATTAAAAAACATGAGTAGCGAATTCTATTTATCCTATAACACTTCTAAAATAATATTCTAATTACTTTTTTAGAAAATCACAGTACTAAAGTCACCGCCATCAATAATATGACATCATCACGATTAGTGCAGATTATTTTGACGTCACGCATTTTAAACAAATTTTTGAAAATGTTATGCTCAGGTACACGGGTCTTGTTGGCGTGTAAGCGAAGGACTCATTTACCGCAACGCCAATATCATACAGGTTAATACAGTAAATATTAACTCGAAATATGACATGGATATTATGGTAAGTTATAGGATAATGTAAACAATTAAATCTTAAGTAATGTCCAACTTTAATTATTAAAAATGTCTCCAATAGTAAAAAAAACCACCTCG
The DNA here is from genome assembly GCA_016106625.1 of Dracogyra subfuscus. NCBI lineage: Eukaryota > Metazoa > Mollusca > Gastropoda > Neomphalida > Peltospiridae > Dracogyra > Dracogyra subfuscus. Next base: position 9,611 of record JAECMU010113211.1, read on the forward strand.
TAGTGTTTAAAAGTTTGTTTGTTTGTTTGTTTTGTTTAATTATACGACTAAAACACATTGATTAATTAATCATCAGCTATTGAATGTTAAACATCTGGTAATTCTGACTCGTCATTAGAGAAAACCTGCTACATTTTTCCTAATGCAGTAAGGGATCTTGTATATGTACTTTCCCACAGACAGGAAAGCACATACCACAGCCTTTTGACTAGTTGTGGTGCATTGGTTGAAACGAGAAAAAACAACAAAAATCAGCTGAATGGATCCATCAAGGTGGTTCGATCCTGCGATGATAGTGTTTTCCAAAACTGGAATCTGTCATTTTAAATAAATAATTATACCAAATTTTGCTCTGGGCAAAAAGAAACCTTATTACACCTTTTTGGGGAGTGTAGACTTTTTTCCAAATTTTGGACTGATTTTATGCATTGGATTATGGCTAGGTGTACACATATAAATAATATGAGTCTTTCTGAAGAAATGGTAATTCTTGGCATAAAAAACACATACAACAGATGCTGCATTTGATTTTTTATTACTCTTTGCCAAAAATCAAATCACAACTTTAAACATTTCCAAAAAGAAGTTCAACATAGATATAAAATTGAATATTCAATCTACCAGGGAAGAAATCTGCATCAATTTAATAAAAAGTGGGTGTTGTATCAACCGCTCCTTGATAAAATGTCCAATTAAATATCTTTGTGGCTTTGCTCCCAGCAGTTAATACCTGTTTTAAGATTATTACAGGTTGTTTTTTGATGGTATTACTTTTTCTGTGACTGGGAAGCTGAGGGAATATACTAGTATGAATGATGTGTGAGTGGGTGTGTATCAATTAAATTAGGTGTGAATGAATGTTAACAAAATTTGTTCACCATTCTATGATATTCTGTTTTGTTAATACAACTTCCTGGGTCCTGTTGATCGACCACCTGTCCTCTGTTTCCTCCCTGGATAGAGGGTAGGCTTTGTTGTAACAGGGAAAGGTGAATAATACAAATAAAATAAAAAGTGCAGTTTTACATGTAGACCTGTATTTTCATGCAGGTGTGGGATTGATTATGGAGGAGCTCATAAAGGCTGGCCATCTTGACGATACACTGATAGTGTTCACATCGGATAATGGAATTCCATTTCCCAACGGACGAACAAACCTCTACGATGCTGGAATGGGAGAACCCTTGTTAGTGTCATCACCTTATGATGTGCAAAGATGGGGACAGGTATTTATGACGAGCACATTTATTAAGTACTCAGTTATTGGATGGTTTTGTTTTGTTGTTATTATTATTTTTTGTTTTTTTGTTTAACGACGCACTCAACATATTATAATGATGGTTATATCGGCATCGGACATATGGTTGTCGAGAAAAAAACCCAGTGGTTAGCTGACGGGGATCGATCCTAGACCGACCACGCATTAGGCGGGCACTGTACCACTGGGCTATGCTGCCCGCTTTATTGGATGAATGCCACATACATGTATTTCATAACTGACACATACATGTAGTCTTCAGAGGAAACCTGCTAGATTTTCCCATTAGCAGCAAGGTATCTTTTATATGCACTTTACCACAGTCAGGACAGCACATACCACAACTTTGAGATACAACAGTCCTGAGTATTAATTTTTATATAGGCTGTTCCAGAATTCACCATGTATAAGGGTGAAAGCTTTCTTGTATAGCATTAGTCACCACCCACAAAGAAAAATGTTATTTAAACCAAGAATGCACAGAGAAACCATTACAGGTGACACACCAGGTGTAAAGTCATAATTATAGTACCTCCCACAGCCTCCATTCATAAAACTCAATTTCCATTTGTTTCAAATCTGTTTTATGATTTTTTTTATGTTCACTTGTGGGGAGTAGTTAATATAGTTTATTGATGGAATACTCGTACCTGCCTGACATGTGATAGATCATAGATTTATTTTTGTTTTCTGTTCCGAGTCTGTGTTCCATGACTGGTATATCAAAGGCCATGGTATGTACTGAAGTGCTCTCCAGAGGTGCTTGGATTGTAGGATCAAATCTGTTCAGTGGATCCATTATTTGATTGGGGTTTTTCTCACCATCCCAACTAGTGCCCCATAATGGGTGTATCAAAAGATGTGGTATGTGCTGTCCTGTCTGTGAGATGGTGCATATAAAAGATTCCTGGTTGCTAATGGAGCAGGTTTTCTTTGAAGACTGCCAGAATTATCAAATGTTTGACATTCAATAGCAAATCAATG
>JAECMU010113258.1:0-16849 GCA_016106625.1 Dracogyra subfuscus
TTTTTTTTTTTTTTTTTTTTGTATTTTGTTTAACGACGCACTCAACACATTTTAACTACGGTTATATCGGCGTCGGACATATGGATATGTCGAGAAAAAAAACCCAGTGGTTAGCTGACGGGGATTGATCCTAGACCGACCGCGCATCAGGCGGGCACTGTACCACTGGGCTATGCTGCCCGCTTTCTAGCATTCTATCCACACTATTAATTAATTGTAATCCATTTATAATGCGCAGTGATTAGTTTGCTGCTGATGATAACTAGTTTAACGTGCCCATATACCACTATAGATTTCGAACACACCCATCCCGAATACGACCTCCGATAACATCGGTGGCCTGACTCGGGATGGAACTTGGGGGGTAGAGTTGAAAATGAGCAGACTTTTTAAAATAGCAATTAGTAATAAAGTTTATAGATTGGTTTTGCAACCCTATATAGCTGTTTGACAGTAAATGTTCTCCAGTTTCGAACATTTTCGTTTAATTCGGGGAAAACAAAACAAACACCCACTCCACCCCCACCCTCCCCTACAAATATGGGAGCACGTAGGCCTGCGCCAATATGGCGACAGGACAGCACGAATCATGAAAAACTGGCTGGAAAAGTGAAAATCGAATGAATGAATTCGTCAAATTGCAGAAATCATCCGATTTTGTAGTGTAAAGCTTATAATTTAATTTAAAAAACCCAAAACAAAACAAAGAAAAAAAAAAAAGAAAAAAAAAGTAAACAAATCTAAGAAAATATTCATAACGGGTAACATTTTAAGTCGTCACATATAAAAAGCGGAAGTGAAGAAGTGCGACGAAGAAATTTCATGAGACCAGTCACAGTATCTTTAGTTTTTTAGTAATTTTTGTTATAAAACGATCAAAATGCTTATTAAAGTAAAGGTAATAATCAATTTACTAGGTGTAGATAAATATATTTACCCACTTTTATTGTTTTTAAACCTTATATGTTTATTCTATTTTAAAACGACCAATGTCACTGAATGTGGACTGAGTCTGATAATCATGGATTTTTTTTAAATCTTACCATTTTGACTTTTTGTCACAGTTGATATATAGGCCTATGTATAATCTTTTGATCTATGACCAGGCTTATTTTAATCATGAAATAGTCCATATGAAATCTACTTATTTGATCCTGTTGTGTTCATGGGGGTCATGAAAATCTTTGGAAAGCCAGAATTTGACATCAGCCTGATCAGGCCTTGAAAGTCACAAATCCATGAGATTTTGACTGGATTATTTATATTATGAAACATTATTAATTATTAGTTAATAATTAATCTTTTTAAATATTTTAAATAATAATAAAAAATATTGGCAATTCTTAACAAATCATTGTATTAATATTAGGTTATGTTGATGACCCCAAAAAAAAAGTCTTAAAAATCCTATAAAAGCATGTAAACACTATCTTTAAAAACTCTTAGAATGTAATGGAATTTGGTTGATATGAAAGTGTATGAATCCTAGTAAATATTACAGAAACTAATGTAGCATAATTTCAGGATTGAAAATCAGAAGTAAAATCTAGCTTACTGCTACGTTTTCAAAATAGTAGGCCAACAGAAATATGTCTAGGAAAAAATATGTTCTGCTGGAAATAAGACAACATGCTCGGGATAGTGTGTGAAAAAATAGGATCTCTGAGATTTATTTTAGAGCATTAATAGTGGCGGTGGGTTAGTCACTTAGTGGTTAGTGAAAGAGGTCAGTGTTGTGGCCTTACTGTAATTTATGGAATTAAAACATATAATAACAGAATCATGAGCTAAATAGCAGATGAGATATTTGTATGTAAATATTGAAAAATTATTTGTAATTTTTGGTTGGTTTTAACAGATTAATTTCTATTTCACCATCTATGTTTAAAAAAAGACTGCTTTTTGCAGAATGGTATTTTGAGCCCAGTACTTTAACTTAATAAATATAAAACCTTGACTGGGGTCACAGTTTATCTACATTCAGCATCCTCTAGCCCTATGGTGTTTACAAGTAATATAAATATATATGTATATTATCTACATATTCATACATGTATCTTAATGAGGATAGTATATTAATGCACTGTGTTTTAAAATGCCCTGTATGTCAACTGTAAAAAAATAACAACATACTGTTACTAAATACTATGTGTCCAAAATTTACAGTTTCCTAAATTTGATGACAGAAAAAAACAAATGAAAAGTGGTCCCACCCCACGAACCCCAGCACAAACCAAAGAATGAAAAGTAAAGATTAAAATACAATTAAAGTAACTCATGAATTGAAGGTTAACACTTGAACAGACTTGATTATTTGACAGACCTGAACATTCAATTTATTGCTAATTTATAACTAATTGTTATCTACTTTATTTTCAGACACTGACTGGAAAAGAGGTAAGTGAACAAAGTCAAATACCTGGATGTGGATGTAGTACATAGTTCAGTGATTGAACAACTAACCAGGGCTTTGGATTGCATCAAAATACCCAAAATACAGATGCCCAAAATAATCAAGCCTAAATTAACTACAAACATACTGACCACAAAATATTTCACCTCAAAACCACTTAAATGTTAAGTTTAAAGCCGCAGACCCAAGTTTTAACTCGTAAAAATGGATGACATTACACCAGAGTGAAACACAAATCTGTGACTTTGAATGGTCAGATACACTTAAAAATAGACTAAAACTCTTAATTCATTGGTATTCACTGGTCTATAAAATATCATGGTATGTGCTATCATGTCTAGGATGGTGCATATAAAAAATATTTTGCTACTAATGGAAAAATGTAACAGGTTTTTTCTCTCTAAGACTAAAAATTACAAAATGTCTGACATCCAATAGATGATGATTAATAACCAATGTGCTCTAGTGGTGTCGTTAAACAAAACAAGTTTTTATAACAACAATTTTGATATACCGACAAAGTGACCCAGGGATGAATATTGTAATGAGGTCTGACTATGGATGTATACATGTATGTATACACACACACACAACTTCATATACATTATTTTTGCTTCCTATTTATTGCACATGTTTATTTTGCGCAAGAATATAGTGGTAATTTGTTTTGCACAATAAACGAGTGCAATAAATAGGATGCGAAAACAATGTATGTGAAGTTTTGTATTTATTATATACCTTCTTTTATGTTTTACAAAAACTTTGTTAAATCTATGATTAATATTCCTTTCGTGGATTTATTAACATTAAGAATCTTAGTCTGCAGCAGTCTTGTGTAATGTTTCAAATACAATGTGATGTAAATCATATATGATGTCAGTAAATAAAAGGTGCTAACTGCAGTACAAATAAAAAGGGAATTCCCGATTTAAAAGTTCCGGTCCAGATCCAGTGTTCGAACTTAACGGTCACCCGATCGCCCCTGGCGACAGAAAACGATGACGGGCGACTGAAAACTGCCAGTAACGTTGCCCGTCTGGCGACCGATTTCTAAAAGTAAAATTTAAATCAATAATTAATAAATAAATAAAACTATTATTTGGGCATTTAAAACATTAAAAACATTTTTCCAACCCTGCCAGATCGCATGTATACATATATACGATACAAACTAAATTTATCAGTTTCAAAATGTCTTTATCACTATAGTAAGTCTGATTAGGTATGTAATAATTTTATTTTTTTATCTTTGGTGCAACTTCTACCCTTTATCAGTACTCAGCCCTTGAAATTCGGACAAGTTTGCTACGGCAGTTAAGTGCCGTCGCAAATCAATTTTGCAACGGCACTACGACAGCAATTTAAAAGAAAAAATTAATGCTGTCAAAAATATTCATATGTGATCCACTGCTGTAATAATATGCTAAAACATAACATCTCAACTTTACTTTCGTAAGCTTCTATACTGGAATAAACCAATTTATATTAATTAAGGAAACTGAGCTACACACGATAATAAATTTATGCTTCTCTCTGGGTTCTGTAATTGGGCAGAGTTCAGAGAGAAATGCCTACATACTGTTCACCACTCACAGATTTGCGACGGCTATGAAATGCTGTCGCAAATCAACTTTGCGATAGCTTTGGCGAAGGCATTGCCGATTGCCGCCGCGAATTTCGAGGGCTGAGTACTTGTATTTTGTATCGGTGAAATATGCTGCATTTAACATTATTTCCATAAGAGATCACAAAATCAACAAAGATGGATTATTCTAAAAATATATATATTCTTTTAATTCTATTTCAGATTGAGATCGACATTGAACCAACAGATAAGGTGAGAATGTGTTTTAATACAGAACAAAAACCTACATTTCATAACTAGTAGCCTATGGTTACTTTTTCATGTGCAGGGGACAGTATTAAATCTTAAAGAAACAAAAGTGTGTTCACATCATTAACATCTACATGTAGGTAAACTGATTTTTCAGTTATGGTTCAGGACCCATATCCACAGAAAGGTGTAAATTTACGTTTACGACTAGCACTTAAGTCTGCCGTAGATTTACGTTTACGTGCAAGAAGCACCTTATTCTCAAAGACTGGCGTAAATGTAAATGTAATTTAGTTGGACATAAATCTATGAGTTAACACTCTCACCGGAGAAATGAAAAAAAAAAACACATTAGAAAAGATGGCTACTGGGTAAATAACAAATGCACAAAACGCAATTTCGTTTGCTAACAATAACATCGTGAACGCCGAAACATTACATTTTGGTGTTGATGAGGATCTGCGTTAAGGTACGAACTTGAGGATATTTCTTAAAAAGGAAAAGATAACTCGGGAGAAATTGTCCGAGTTGAAAACATCCGTTTGATCACTAACAAAAATATGGTCAATCCGTGAGTGTTGGCCATCGCAAACTGCTTCAATTATTGGAAATGCTGTTAGTTTCCGTAATTAACAGCAATCGTCTTTGATTTATTATAAGTACATGACTTAGGTGCAGCATTAGTTGTAAGCGGAGACACTCTTATATTTAAGTCCAACTTTACACGTAACATACGTTTTCATTGTTATGTAAAACTAGGCTTACAATATTTTGTGAATATGGGTCCTGTACCACACTGACATTTAAAATGTTATTTTGTATTTTAAACAACTGATTTTGTAATGAGTCGTATTTTTTCAGTTTTGATGCCCGCTGTATTATACATCAATTATCCTGTCTTACTCTTAAGCAGCATGACTTTTACGGTTCTTAAAGTACAGTGTACATGTAATCAAATACTGTAGATCCTGAAATTAATGCGATCATAATATTAATACGAAAAATGCGAGGCCATGCTATTCGCATTAATAATATGACGCATTTATTTCTATGTTTTGTCTGTATTAAAACAAAATAATAAAAATTATGGGTAACGGAGCCCGTCGATCTCGTCCTAAACAAAAGTATAAACGCAAGATTGTCTACTCGTCTAATAGACCAGCAAACTGCCAGCCACGTGTAATGATTGCTTTGTCTTTGGCCACCTTGTCAAAAGCCGACACGATCCATCGTGCATGAATAGGTTTCAACACGCTAATTCTGAGATCGACCATTTCTTTGTTTTTCTTCTTCAAGTTTACTGCAACAATGTTAGCATACTGTTCTTTTATTATGACCTTAAAGTCACCGTTAACAGGTAAGTCCATTGGTCCATTGATCCAATCAAACAAGTTGTTATGAAATGGTATAGTCGGAAAAGGAAGTGATAGCTAAATACACGTGTCATTTCGAATTAAGAATTAATTCATTTTGCAGACACTAATTTTGCACTAGAATTTTTTATTTATTTATTTTTCAAAGCATTGTGATGAAAAACGTTATTTCAAAGGGAGGCCACTCGCATTAATTTTAATGTCACATTAATGTCTGACCACCGTGACTCGCATTAATTTAGGGACGCATTAATTTCAGGATCTACAGTATTAATCAAACATCAATTTGATTCTGGTACAAACTGGTGATCGATCTTGAAATTTCATCTTATTTCCTACACAAGTTGATAGTTAAAAAGAAAATTACCAGATGTGCTATTAATTTGTTAAAGTTTTCTTGAAAGACAGGGCTAATTCTAGCATTCGCCAAATTCGCCAGTTGCAAATTTTGAAAGTAGTTGGCGAATTTTATTTTAATTTAGAGAAATAATTTCGTGTAATAATTGACATTTAAAAAACCCCAAAACAGTCTATTTCTGTAGTTTTTTAATTTTAATAGACAGTTTGGCAAAATGTTTTTCTCACCCATCCCTGAAAGCCATGACTGATTCAGCACACAAACACATCCACTCCTTTTCAACTAATAACTCTCAGATTTAAAGCAGAAATAATATAATTTATTTGTTAAGATAATTGTGTATATTTTACAGTACCAAACAAAGGCATGTTCACGTACAGAATTTAAGTAAACCTGAAAACTAACAGTGATACGCATAAACATAAATCTAAGTGTTTAGGAGTTGAAAAAGGAGTGGATATATTTTTGTACTATGTCACTGGCAGACTTCAAGAATACTTGAAAAATATAATGCAACATCTAGTAATTTTATACTGTTAAAATGTGTCAATAAAAGTAGATTATGGTAGCCCCACTCCCATGGCTAGTGATATTCAGTGTTGGGCTAGTAAATAACTATGGTACTATTGCCATGCCTGACGGCTAGTGAAATGTTTTTGTCAAATGTTGCAGTGAACTCCTTTTGTAGATATGAATATCCTGCCCCCACTCACCAAAGTTTGTGTTTTTAAGCTCATTAGGTGACATTTCCTAGTGTTTTCCCTAGATTGTTTTAGCATGGTGTGACACCATGACACAATAGTCTAGCACTGTCTTGCCTTAATCAGCACCATACTGCCCTGAGATTAAACCAGCCTTTTTCACTATTTCAAAAAGGTATTAATTAATAAAATATGCCTCTTATATCTTTTGCCATTCATTTATTAAAGCAATCACATAAATTACATTAACGATTATTTCAATTAATTTTTATGTGTTTTTAATGAAGAAAAACTGCCCTGAAAATGGCGAAAATGCCCCAAAAGAGTTTGGTCTACCATGCTTTACCAAATTTCTAGGGAAATCACTATATCCATTTATTACTGTTATTTAATAAAATTGTATTAACTTAAACTTTAACTAGTGGATTTTATAAAAATTCTAGATGCCTTTGTGTTATATATAAGTATATGAATTATGTATGAATTATGTGTATATTTGACCAGGTTGAAAGGATCAAAGAGCGAGTTGAGGAGAAAGAAGGAATTCCACCACCACAACAGCGACTGATCTTTAGTGGAAAACAAATGTGAGTTGATGATCACTTTCTCAACAGTGATAGGTCAGGTCAGGTCATAGGGTTTAACGTGCATATTCAGAACAAGCTGTTGTAGCGCAGGCCTGTCGTGGGCGTAAGTGCTTGCAAAGCAAGCTCTTCCGTCCAAGACAGAAAGAGTGATAGGTCCATAATACTTGAACCTTTATACCCCATCTCCAAACGAGCCGACCTCTGACTTAATGTCATTATTTAATATTGTATCCTGATTTCAAGGCTTGAAGTTGCAGCCTGCAGAAAGCAATACCTTTTTTTCAGACCCTAACATGATAAATAGAAATTCACATAAAACCAAAAAATCTCAGGTTGTTTTTCAAGAGACATTTTTACAGACGATTATTTCATCAGCTATTTAGGTCAATATTCTGCTATATTTTAAGTCCATGATACTCTTAAAATACATCTAAGGGGTCGTAATTTGTTTTACACACTATTCCAAACCACAAGCTGGGTTATTTCCAGCAAGCTGTATTTTTTCTTAGGAGGAGGGACATATTTCTGAACCCTGATCACATGTTAAAACCCCTGCATTTGCCCACAGCAATCGTCGGTTCCATGGAGATTTCAGCGGTTTTTAATTCTCCCTAACCTTTTTTGTTTAAATTACATTTGTTCCATGGTGAGCTCCATGGTCTAGTGGATAAAGCTGCTGGACGATCAAGCTGACGACAGTGGTTCAAATCCTGTCAAAGCTGGCTCATACAATCATTAATCTTTCTCATCAGTCACCCTCTGCCTATCATTCTCATGATCTTAATATAAAAACTTTCCAATTTCTCCCACTATTTCAATCTATTTCGACCCTTTCCATCAGTTTCCTCCGACTCTGTCTTCTGAGCTGTCCACACCATCGCCTACCTGTCTCAACTTCCTCCGCGGGTGCAGTCTCTGTGTATTTCCCTACACCCACCTGGCATCCACGTCCTCTGCCGCTAATAAAGCTGGTCTGACCCACAGCACTATTTAACGACCGCCGGTAGTAGGGGTGCATAGTAGGTGGTTACAAGTGCCTCATAGCAATGCCAGAAGGTAGCTACTGAACACTCCCCGAAGTGGTCAGACTAAACCCACAGCAAAAAGCTGATTGGGAATGGCAGGTGTGTGGCACAGACAGCCACACAAGACAAGCACCTGTTGTGATTGGAGATACAAGGACTGGGATGTGGAGGTGGACAGCGAAATAAGTTGAAAGATAGGAGTTACCAGATCGGGAAGAAATGAGATGGAATTCAAAGGAGAAAAAGGAAAGGGGGCAGTGGGATAGAAAAACAAACAAACCCATTAATAATAGCAGTGGTTGTGTTACCATGTGACAATTGACTTTATAGAAATTGCTGACGTATACGGTAATGTAAATATTATTTGAACATTGCAATCATATTTTGTAATATATTTTTACTAACACCTGGTGCTGGGATCAACGATTTAACTTAATTAGTAAAGCGTTACATATAACCATAAATAAAATGTGTTGAATGTGTTGTTAAATAAAACATTTCTTTCTTTCTTTTTTTTTACTTAACCATATGTCTGATGCCATATAACCATAAATAAAATGAGTGAGACGTTAAATAAAAAATTTCCTTTCTTTATATTCTCAAGTTAGTGCCATCTATTGTTGGATATGTACATCATTTCATGTTTGATATCATTTTGGTTGATATTTTTCTGTTGTATTTCAGGAACGATGAGAAAACAGCAGCTGATTACAAAGTGAGTGGAGGCTCTGTTCTCCACTTGGTGCTAGCTTTACGAGGAGGACTCTGACTGATGCCAAACACACACTTAGTCATTATGTGGACACTTGATAACGTCGATGTTAGTCGTTATGTCAGCATTTGACAGATGGCGACTTTTAAGTCATTTTGTATGATATGTCGGAACATTTTCCATGTTTGTGCTTTTGCAACAAGAACGGCCAGATGTAACAATATGCTAGATTAAAACAGTCGACTCCGCAAGATAAAAACACTCGACTCTGCAATAACATTTTCCTCCCATTTTAAAATCGGCTGACATAAGATCTATTTTACAGTTACTTGATCTGTATTTAACTGTACTTGTTGTCTATAATGGTATTTCAGTTTTGTCTATAATGGTATTTCAGTTTCCTTCCAGAATGGACTCATTTCCACTTACAGTTCTAATGGTTTATGTCTTTAAGAAACACATTTCATTGTTTAAAAATATTTAAAATAAAATGCCTCCCCCCCCAAAAAAAATAATAAAAAATAACCTCAACAAAACAACAAAAACACAAATGTTTTATTTCAAACCCCTCTCCAAAAAACCCCGCCATGTTACCTGAAATTGATTTTATCTGCTAGTGAATAAGGCAGTTTAATAAGATTATTATAGAACTGTTACAATTGTGAACACTTTCAAATTAAATATTAAAAGTGTTTTATAGATATTTTGCACTTTGAATATGATAGTATCTTAACTCCATTGTGAAGGGAACATGTTTTTTAAAAATTAGTTATTATTTCAACTCGTAATATTTACTCCTCTTCTGTATAGATATTGACAACTTGGTTGTTAGTTTGCAGTGATACATACTGCACTCTTTCAGAGGTTCAAATGTATCTTTTTCACTCACATAATATTTTATTTTTTTACAATATATATGTGTGAAAAGTAAATTATAATTAAAAAAAAAAAATCATTTAACAAAATGCAAAAACGTAACAATGGTCTCAAGAAAGCTTGAGACTACTAAACAATGCTACTGCACACTTTAATTGGCTCTGTAAACAAAATGGAGATCATGTAGACTGTTTTCTCTTTTTATAATACTTAACCTGACATTATTCAATGGCGTATTCCCCTACAGATAGTAGACTGGTCTGAACATCCCGTCAGCCAATGGGATGGCTAAAATCTTCCAATGAGTTTGAGGTCAGGTTAAGTAAAAAAAAAAAAATCTTTTTTTCCCCCCAGGTTACTTTTAAAGCAATTTTAATCAGGGTTACAAACTAAATATTTAATGTAAGTAATCCACACTTCCTTTAAAAAAGCACCTAGTACCCAGGAGCCTTCAATTCATTGTAATGTCTGGGGAAAAGGGTTTTTATTTCATATAATAGAATTAAGATTGTTTTTGCCAACGTGACGATGCCTTTATTTTCCATGTTTGTTAATATACATGTATGTACATCGTTTGGATGGACAATAAATTATTGAAATGTGTTTATGCTGCTTCTTCTCATTTCTGCTGTTGGGGCAGGTTATAACTTATCTGGCCTCGAATTTGGTAAATTAGATGGCAAGGCCATTTGACATAGACCAATGCAAATTTCTTGGGTTATACTGTCAGAAAGCAGCAAGTGTCTTAATATATAATATTTAAGTGTCTTAATATAACATAACATAACAGCACACATTCAAAATGAAGTGTGAATGGTTTCATGACTTCATAATAAAACAATTTCCAGGGAAAAAATGAAATGCATCGCTCAACATATTTTATTTACGGTTATATGGCTAAGAACCACACAGTTATTGAGAGAGGAAACCTGCTGTTGTCACTTCATGGGCTACTCTTTTTGATTAGTAGCAAGGGATCTTTGATATGCACCATCCCACAGACAGGGTAATACATACCACTGATATGCCAGTCATGGTGCGCTGGCTGGAACGAGAAATAGCCCAATGGGCCCACTGATGGGGATCGATCCTACATCGACCACACATCGAACGAGCGCTGTACCATTGGGCTACGTCCCGCTCCTTGGGTATGGTTACCAGTTAGTAACGTAAAAAATGAGGCTCGACCAGTTTGTCCACGAGACTCCTACATTTTGAGATGGAGGCATGTGATCACCGACTAGGACATTATGTTAATTTGCTGCATGGCCACCATTAAATTTGAGCCCTGACTTGGTACTAGGGTTTGAAGTGTCATGGGATTGATCACTAGATCATGTGAACCTATCATGGAAAAATGCATGTAAAAGATCCCTTTCTGCTGTTTGATAGGAGTAACCTATGTGATTTTGTTTCCTCCAAGTGGCAAAATTACTCCTAAGTTTATTTAGTTTAATTAAAGCACATCACTAGAGCACATTGATTATTAATCATTGACTATTGGATGTGAAACATTAGTAATTCTGACATATAGTCTTTAAGAGGAAACCTACACTTTTCCATTAGTAGCAAGGGATCTTTTATATGTACCATCCAACAGGCAGTTGGTGGGCCCATTGGGCTATTTCTCGTTCCAGCCAGTGCACCATATCTGGTATATCAGAGGCTGTGGTATCATGTCTGTGGGATGGTACATATAAAAAGACCCTTTGCTGTTTATGGACAAATGTAACTGGTTTCCACTAAGACTGCTCTAGTGGTGTCGTTAAACAAAACAAATTATAATTTTTTATATTTATATATATATATATATATATATATATACAGTCAAACCTGCCTTCGCGGCCAACTCCATATAGCGGCCACCTGTTCATGGCGGCCACCCTGAGGTCCCCCAATGAATTTTACTATATATTTTACCTCTATATGGCAACCACCTGCTCAACGCGGTCAGCGGTCACACTTTTGTCATAAAAAAGTGAAAATGAATCTGCTATCGCTGCCACAATTGTTTTTTAGTGCAAGTTATAAATAAATGTTGGCAATCGTAAAAAAAATTCGTAAAGATGTTTTGGTTGGTATAACCAATTGGCTTGATAATGAGCGGTCCTTTAAAGGTCGTCGGTTGCTTAGCTAGAGTTAAATACGGGTAATTAGCGGCAATCATTAGTCCCATCTACGGAGGGGTGCTTGCCTGTGTTCGTATCTTAATAAGGGTTTTAATCTGGATTAACGGTGCGATGTACTAGTCAACGGCGATGGTCATTAAACGCAGTTGATAAGAAGGTATCTAAAGAAAGTCTGGATACTACCACCGTGTGTTCTCTGTCAGAGGCCGAACAATATGTTCGAAAATTAAAAGAATTTGGACTCTTCCATGTTTAATGTTATATCGTAACTTCTGTGATGGAACTTAGGAAAGTGTGTCAAACATGCGAGTTGAAAATACATGCACACAAAGCAAGATACGTGACTTCTTTAGCAAGTGAACATTAAAGGATAATCAGTGACTTTAATGCGCAGAACAGTGCTCCATTATTCTGTTGTTTGTTAAATATTCTCTTTTTCACTTAATAAAATTTCATATAGATGATCATTTTTTTGTCTTGTTTTTAATTACGTTTTTGCACATGTATATGGATCCTTAATAGTTCTATTGCGACATACATGTAATTGTGTTTTTTTAAATTCGGATTTATATATGATCTGCATATGGCGGCCACTCTCTATGACGGCCACTTTTGTCATGTCCCACGAGTGGCCACCATAGACAGATTTGACTGTATATATATACAAGTGGTGGTGCACTGGCTGGAACGGGAAATAGCCCATGGACCTATTGACAGGGATTAATCCCAAACCAACCATGCACCAAGCAAACGCTTTACGACTGGGCTACATCCCATCCCTGGTATATCGAAGTAATGTAACACCCCAGCACAAAAATACACATCGGCTATTTGGTACTAGTATATCAAATTCAAAGGTATGTGCTCTCCTGTTGAGAATTATATACACATGATTCCTTGCTATATGGTAGGAAAGAGATGTAGCTTAATGGTAAAGTTCTCGGAGGTGTGATGGGTTGCCGGATTTATCACCCTGGGTGGATTTTGGTTTTTTCTTGTCCACTGCAACCACTGGTCTATGACTGGTTCATCAAAGACCACAGTATGCATACAAAAGATCTCATGCTGCTTTATTGGTACATTTTGGAAATAACCGTATGTTAGACACCAAATACCAGTACCGGTAGTTTAAAATGTGCTAATACATAAAAGTGTGTTTAGGCCTATATTTAATTATCGAACCATTTTTTTTTTTTTTTTTACAAATGTGTGAAGGAAAAACAACCCATGCTCAGGGCTAGGTCGTAGTATGTACAGAATGTTGCCAAATTTATCCATTAAACTCTAAAAATGACAGAAACCCACCATAATTTTCAAGAAAATATCGATCATTACTATGATTACATGAAATTGTTTCGCCAAAATCAAATAAAATTCACCAGTCGTGTTTAAAATTCGAAATTGGTGAATTTAGCGAGTGCCAGAGCTAGCTCTGCATGCTTTTTTGTTTATTTGAAGAGAGGGATTTACCAAATAAGAAAGAAAGACAGAAATGTTTTATTTAACGACGTACTCAACACATTTTAATTATGGTTATATGGCATTGGGCATATGGTTAAGGACCACACAGATATTAAGATACCTGTTGTCGCCACTTCACGGGCTACTCTTTCCGGTTAGCAGCAAGGGATCTTTTATATGCACCATCCCAGACAGGATAGCACATACCACGGCCTTTGATATACCAGTCGTGATGCACTGGCTGTGTATCAAATGAGATACCGTATCTAATAATTACTAAAATACTGTTATATACAAACAAACAATAGATGTATAAATTACATTTATTAATAAATGTAACAATGCTAACAGTAACATGCATATACATAACAATACATATTTGAATATAATTTATGACTACACTAGTCTAAAAGCATAGAAAGTTAAACTGAAAAACTAGAAAGTATCCGGTTTTTTTTGTATTTTGCACTAGAAGAACTGCTGAAATCATAAAATACATATATTTTGAATTAAATATGTACCATATTTACCATACATGAATTTACACATTGTACTTTTCTTTTTTTTTTATTCTTTTTTTTTAAAGCCAATTTTCATTTAACATAATAAACAAGGTTTTTTTTACACAAACGCTGGTGAGAACATCATTCGTTATTTTTGATAACACATACTTGTTAACACATGTATGTTTGATAACAATTTAAAAACATCAGACTGACTGTTCCTAGGTGATGACCAGGTCATCAATGCCATACATCCAATGAAAAAAACCAGCATGACTGAAATCAATTATACTGTGATATATAGTTAATCTCACAATCATCTGTCTATACTGTGTAAATTAGTTACAAGAACAAGGGCTGTAAATAACTTTTTGTTTAATTGATGTTAAATTTTTTGAAAATATGCAAGAAATAAAATACTACATTTGTGTCCTAAGATACCATTATTGTGTTAAAAAAAAAAGTATCATCGTTTCAAAATGTATCCAACTTGCTTTTGCTCGTTAAGCTACATTTTAAAACAACTGTTGTAAGATAATGGTATCTAATGGCCACTCATGTAGTATTCTCTATATAACAGCCAACAGCAATACTTTAATCTTCCAAATGACTGAGGTCAGTGTTGGTATGCTGAAGTCGTAAGTTACCTTAAAATTCTGTCATTTTAAATCACAAAATGTGAGTAATGAGATCCAATACTGTGTAATAGCATCCATCTTCATCCCAAATATAAACAGTCTTTTAACACATTTTTATAAAAATGTTTTATACAAGTTCTGTGAACTTACTGGAAACGATAGTTTCTGTGACATGTGAGGGGCTGTACTCGGTATTAAGACAGCCAGAGCCAGTTTAAGGATCTGTGGGGCCTGTAACTAATAACAATGGGGCCACCTTCCCAGGATATACATTTTGAAATCCCCTGGGAAAAATAAATATACACATCACTGCGGGGGCCCCCTGACGTGTGGGGCCTGTAGCATGTGCTACTAGGATAAACCGGCTCTGAATTAGCATAAGTCACTGGATAAACATTATTGCTGTCGGTTGAAGTTTTGTTTAACAAAACCACTATATTAATCATTGCTATTAGATGTCAAACATTTGGTAATTCTGACATAGTCTTGAGAGAGGAAACCTGCTACATTGTTTCATTAGTAGCAAGGGATCTTTAATATGCACCATCCCACAGACAGGAAAGCACATACCACAGACTTTGATATACCAGTCATGGTTCACTGGCTGGGAAATGTTTTTAGCCCAATGGACCCACTGACAGGGTTCGATCCTAGACCAACTGTGCATGAAGCGAGTGATTTACCACTGTGCTACGTCCCGTCTCTATTGCTGTGGGCTGAAGAATAATTTTAATATATTTTATTTGTGCTTATTTGTTGTAAATTGTATTGGTTTAAATTGAACATGAGATAGAAAAAAACAGATAAACAACAGAACAAGTCACAAAAATAAATGAAAAACTAGCCCATCAACCAGCAAACTAACCCATCAAATCTAAAATCAGGTACATTCAACATTGTTCTTACCATGTGAAGTTTTAAACATGCTTTTAACAAGTTTTGAAGTAAATAAAAAATGTTTTAAAGTACAAACTTCAAGGTATAAAAAAGATTAATAATAAAAAAATTTATTTAACGACGCACTCAACACATTATAATGACGGTTATATCGGCGTCAGACATATGGTTGTGTCGAGAAAAAACCAAGTGGTCAGCTGACGGGGATCGATCCTAGACTGACCGCGCATCAGGCGGGCACTGTACCACTGGGCTATGCTGCCCGCTGTATAAAAAAGAATACAACCACCTTTTAAAAACAAATTAAACACTAAAAGGTACATGTACAACAGAATACAATGTAGACATGATGATGTTTTCATATACATGTATTGCAAAGTTTTCTTTATTTACAAGATTACACACTGACTCCAACACTGAACAGCTGTGAGTTGTAATATAAACATGTAGAAAAGAAAGGGTCATTGTAACAAGAATAAAAAATTAAAACTGCATTTTGAATATTATTAAACATATGGTTCAACATAACGAGTTGATAATAATCATACGAAGCACACGTGTAGTAACAAGTGTGATGACGTAATTGTGGGAAGCGACTGTATTTGAAATAGGATGTCGATACAAAATTCCTGACACTTGTTTCGTACAATCAGTACGACACACAAGCTCGTATAATAATCTCTATTTTATTACCCATGAAGACGAAAGTAACGGAGACTATATTTTTGGTATGTAAAAATATTTCAGCTTTAGCATTTGTTTTAATAAACATGAACAGCCATACTTTCATAACAAATGGCTTTTATAATATATCAAAATAATTTATACCAAAAAATTACATGAATACAAAAATTATACGAAGTCTGTAATGTGTAATGTCATTTGCTAAAACACTGTGGCTTGGCTACGTATAGGTTAAGTCGATTCATACTTAAATTGTCTTGTTTTCCTTTTATTCCACCCCCCACTTCACTGGGTACTTAAATTTGTGGATTAAAAAGGTAGTATCATACATTTATATTATAGATACTAGCATTCACAGTATTCAGGAAATTGTATTTTAAAATGGCCAAATGCAAAATAATGGGTAATAAGAGAATAAGAGTTATCTGCCCCTTGTGAATTAACATTATTGACCATTACCAAAATGTTTAACCTACAATATTAATGAATGAATGTTTAACAACATACCAGCACAACAAATAAACATACAAAATAAAATGTATTATCTTTTTTTCTAGGGATGGTAAAAGTTAAAAAAAGAAAGAAAGGCAATTCTCCCTTCACAAAAATTAAACCATACAAGCCTAAGCCAGGGTGGTACCAAGAATTTTCGTTGGGG
>JAECMU010113333.1:0-10782 GCA_016106625.1 Dracogyra subfuscus
TATGAGAAATGCATTTTGTGATATTAAAAAACATCAGGATGACCAAAAACACTTTGAATGTACAAAAATGGATACTTTAAACAATAAAATTTAAGTAAAGTATGATTTCAGTTATCAAAAAATTCCTTTAATAGTCAAAACTATGTCTTAGTGTTTAAAAACTAGGGTATGTCCCTTTAAACCAAAAGGATAGCAAATAACATTAATTAGTTAGCATGCATATTATTGCAATTTTGGTTTTACTAAATTCAATAATCGTCAAGAATTGTCAGAAACATTATTGTAGCTGATCCTACAACTTACACTTATTTGGGTTTTGTTGTTTCTGATGTGATAACCTCACTAAGTTCTTTGTTGCTAGTATGTTCACTTATTTGGATTTTGCTTAATTTTAAGGTCACTAATACTTTATGATTTACGGTATATATTTTATTTTACTTCATTACATAATTTATTAATTAATTAATTTTAAGATCACTAATACTTTATGATTTACGGTATATATTTTATTTTACTTCATTACATAATTTATTAATTAATATTACTGAATTTTACTGGGGGTATAAAAAAAATTGAAACATGTTAATGAAATGTTTATAATTGACATACATGGTGCATGTAGTTCAAATACATTTGTTGATGGTATAACCAATGGACTATTAGATATGGGTTTGCATCCCAATATTACATGCACATGCTGATTGAATTTGCATATCAAAACTTTTTTTGATAAAACAACAGCGTAATAACAGGATGTCAGAAAAAGAAGTTTTAACCAGCAAAAAGAAAATCTTACACATATTATTGTCACATACATGTATGTTATCACCATTGTTTATTGGATTGGATTTGGTGGCATGCACTCAGAAGCAGTTATAAAATTGACTATTACATGTGTGCAATAAAATCAATATATTGACAGAAAATAAATATATGCATAACTAAAATAAATTAAAACAAATGGTGCAAATATGTGTTTCTATATTTAACAGCTCATGACATGCAGTTTTAAAGTAAAGTCAACCTCAACATAAAAGGAAATGTCAAAATAAAGTGCAAACTGAAAGTGAAGGGGAAGCAACTGCTACAAGACTGTGGGTAACAAACAAGCGAATTGTCTACCTTTTTCCAAGTTTTCATAGTTTATCCTCTCAGGTCGAGCCGTGGCTGGCAGTAAAATAAAACGTAGCATTAAATTTAGAGACTGTTAGGTACAGGGTTCGCAGCCCGGTACCGACTCCCACCCAAAACAAGTAGGTGTACTACCACTATACCCTTTTCTCTCTCATTAATTACCACCAACTAACCCACTGTCCTGGACAGACAACCCAGATAGCTGAGGTGTGTGCCCAGGACCTTAATTGCTTGAACCTTAATTGGATATAAGCACGAAAATAAGTTGAAATTAAATTTAAAGGTTTACCTTTTATTGTTGACTTTGATCATAATGACAGATTTTAATAATTTTACAGCCTTCTAATTTTTATTCACAGAATTGTTAATACATGTACCTAGAATGGTTGGAATTATATTATTATGTCTTTATTTACATCAATCTTCCTCAGTCTTTTGGGGGGAAGAAGAAAGAAAACATTTTATTGTAAAGATTGTCTGTTTCTTTTATATTCATCGGAATATAAAAAAATCCAAATCATCTGCAAACTGAATCAGTGAAGCTGTTCTCACATTAGTTTGCACTTTTTTTTATTATTCATGTAATGATGAATGTTAAAGAAATAACAGACAATACTTGTAATTAAATTTCAAACATATTTACTAATAATTAATAACACTAAAATTTCATATTTTATTTTGAATTATTTTTTTGGTTCTTCATCACTAAGACAAACTATGGATACACTCCCCGAAATGGTCAGACTAAGCCCACAGCTAAAAGCTGATGGGGAATGGCAGGTGTGTGGCACATATAGCCACACGAGACAAGCACCTGTTGTGGTTGGAGAGACAAGGACTGGGATGCAGAGGTGGACAGCGAAAGAAGTTGAAAGATAGGTGTTGCCAGATCGGGAAGAAATGAGATGGAATTCAAAGGAGAGAAAGGAAAGGGGGCAGTGGGATAAAAAAACCCTAAAAAACTAAAAAAAACTATTAAAAAAACTACGGATATAAAGTGACATCAAATATGACATTATTTTCACATTCATGGAGAAATTAGCAAACTATGTCTGGACCAATGGGATGGCGTTAAATTGTAATGAATGTAACAAAAATTTAATTATGTTGTAATAAAATGTGTGATCTCTTAAACATCATAAAAATTATGTTAGTTATTATTGTGTGATTGCAGCATGCTGGTATATATTATAATGTAGTGGTATATTTAGTTATTCACCTGTGTCAGATATTACTTGTCTTCATTTTAAATGTCGGTCTACAGGCTGGTAGGTACTGGGTTCAGATCCCAGTCGAGGCATGGGATTTTTAATCCAGATACAGACTCCAAACCCTGAGTGAGTGCTCCGCAAGGCTCAATGGGTAGGTGTAAACCACATGCATTGACCAGTGATCCATAACTGGTTCAACAAAGGCCATGGTTTGTGCTATCCTGTCTGGGAAGCGCAAATAAAAGATCCCTTGCTGCCAATCGGAAAGAGTAGCTCATGAAGTGGCGACAGCGGGTTTCCTCTCAAAATCTGTGTGGTCCTTAACCATATGTCTTGACGCCATATAACCGTAAATAAAATGTGCTGAGTACGTCGTTAAATAAAACATTATTATTAATTTTTTTTTAAATTTTAAATGTGTATGTGTGCTTGTATAGTTATATTAAATGTACAGTGAAACCCCTCAAAATGGATCCTCTGTAAACTGAAATACCATCTTTATTCCCTTTTTTTCACAGTCTCTTTTTAAATTTAAAGACTGCAAATACTAATTTAGAACATATAATAACATTTCTAAACTGGATAAACCCTTTAAAGGGACATACCCTAGTTTCAGTTCATGAAAATTAACATTAAGTTTAGTTTAATTTACAAACCTGTAACACATTTTGATAAAGTTACAATTGAGTGAAACATGAGTCTTTGACTTTGAAATGGTGAAATACCCTCTAAAATAGAATAAAACTCAACTACATAACTGTTACTTCTCAGAGGCACGTGCCTTTTTTTAACGACACACTCAACACATTATAATTACGGTTATATCGGCGTCGGACATATGGTTATGTCGAGAAAAAACCCCAGTGGTTAGCTGACGGGGATCGATCCTAGACCGAGCGCGCATCAGGCGGGCACTGTACCACGGGGCTATGTTACTTCTCAGAGGCACATGCCTTTTTAAAAATTATGAAAAATGCATTTTGTGATATTAAAAAACATCAGGATGACCAAAAACATTTCGAATGTACGGAAATGGATACTTTAAACAATACAATTTAAGTAAAGTATGATTTCAGTTATCAAAAAACGCCTCTAATAGTCAAAACTATGTCTTAGTGTTTAAAAACTAGGATATGTCCCTTTAAAACTGGATGTTTTACTAGGTCTGTGGGAGTCAAGTTCAGATGGGTTTCACTGTATATATATATATAGGTACTAATTTTCTGGAAAATAGATCATCCCTGGCATACAATTATTTGTTGAGCTGCTATATACATTATGCATTGTATATGTTACTATAGCACATGTATAAAGAAGGAAATGTTTAACAATGCACTCAACACATTTTATTTATGGTTATATGGCATCAGTTAAGTATAAAGATCAATTCAATGGACTGTCCAAACTAGGGCAGGATGTAACCCAGTGGTAAACAACTCGCTTGATGCACTGTCCATCTAGGATCGATCCCATTGGGCTATTTTTTGTTCCAGCCAGTGCACCATGGACTGGTATATGAAGTCATGGTATGTGCTATCCTGTATGTGGGATAATGCATATAAATGATCTCATGCTACAAATGGAAAAATGTAGCAGGTTTCCTCTCTAAGACCAAATGTTTGACATCCAGTGGTCAGTGGTAAAGTAAAGTTTGTTTTATTTTACAATGCCACTAGAGCACATTGATTTTTTTATTTTATTATCAGCTATTGGACGTCAAACATATGGTCATTCTGACACTTTTTTTTTTACAGGAAACCCGCTGTCGCCACATAGGTTACTCTTTTACGATAGACAGCAAGGGATCTTTTATTTGTGCTTCCCACAGGCAGGATAGTACAAACCATGGCCTTTGTTGAACCAGTTATGGATCACTGGTCGGTGTAAGTGGGTAAACCAGCATAACTCCAAAGTCCTGTCCAGTGATAACACCTTGTGTGAAATCTCTCTAATTGGGTACTCTGCTTGTTAGTACATTTCATCAGTCCCGCCCAAATCTGGTTAGACAGAGACATCTGTACAGTCCACCTCAAATCTGGTTTAGATGGTACTCTGTACTGTCCCCCTCAAATCTGGTTTAGATGGTACTCTGTACTGTCCCTGTCAAATCTGGTTTAGATGGTACTCTGTACTGTCCCCCTCAAATCTGGTTTAGATGGTACTCTGTACTGTCCCTGTCAAATCTGGTTTAGATGGTACTCTGTACTGTCCCTGTCAAATCTGGTTTAGATGGTACTCAGTACTGTCCCCCTCAAATCTGGTTTAGATGGTACTCTGTACTGTCCCTGTCAAATCTGGTTTAGATGGTACTCTGTACTGTCCCCCTCAAATCTGGTTTAGATGGTACTCTGTACTGTCCCTGTCAAATCTGGTTTAGACAGATCACTGTACATGCAGTTCCCCTCAAATCTGGTTTAGACAAAGACCTCTGTATACTGTCCCTGTCAAATCTGGTTTAGATGGTACTCTGTACTGTCCCCCTCAAATCTGGTTTAGATGGTACTCTGTACTGTCCCTGTCAAATCTGGTTTAGACAGATCACTGTACATGCAGTTCCCCTCAAATCTGGTTTAGACAAAGACCTCTGTACTGTCCCCCTCAAATCTGGTTTAGATGGTACTCTGTACTGTCGCTGTCAAATCTGGTTTAGATGGTACTCTGTACTGTCCCTGTCAAATCTGGTTTAGATGGTACTCTGTACTGTCCCCCTCAAATCTGGTTTAGATGGTACTCTGTACTGTCCCTGTCAAATCTGGTTTAGACAGATCACTGTACATGCAGTTCCCCTCAAATCTGGTTTAGACAGAGACCTCTGTACAGTCACCTTCAAATCTGGTTCAGACAAAGACCTGTACTGTCCCCATCAAAGCTGGTTTAGACATATACCTGTACAGTCCCCCTCAAATCTGTTTTAGACCTCCTACTGTGTATATGTATACACTTAAAGACACTGTCCTGAGTTTGCTGCCATTTACAGATGTTTCTGACTAATATAATATGGTGCATATAAAAGATCCCTTGCTGCTAATCGGAAAGAGTAGCCTATGAAGTGGCGACAGCGGGTTTCCTCTCTCAATACATGTGTGGGCCTTAACCATATGTCTGATGCCACAGGGACTGTAAACTGTGTTGAGTGCGTCGTTAAATAAAACATTTCTTTCTTTCTTTCTCACTGAAGACGGCTGTAACTTGGATTTAATCAAAAAGTACACAGATGTGTGGTGTTAGGAAAGTTAATATTTCAAAGGGAAGCCACTTGCATTAAGTTCATGTCTCATTTTAGTCTGCCCACTGTCACTCACAATACTTTAGGGACGTGTTAGTTTCAAGATCTACAGTATGTGTTGCTCAAACAAGTAATTAAATAGTCTTTATGTTTATTTAGTTGGAAAGAGCAGGCATCATAGCCCAGTGGTACAGTGCCCGCCTGATGCATTGTCGGTCTAGGATCGATCCCCGTCAGCTAACCACTGGGGTGTTTTCTTGACATAACCATATGTCCGACGCCGGTATAACCGTAATTATAATGTGTTGAGTGCGTTGTTAACCAAAAAACCCCAAAAAATACAAACAATTTAATTGGAAAGATAAATGTGTTATTTTAGAACTAGCAAATGGTTGGTCCATAAATAAATAGGTCGTGGATAATATACAACACACAATCCTTTTATTGTATAAATTGAATACAGTCATGTTGAAAATTTAAGTTACGGAGTAACTTTTTTTATGAAACCAAATGTCCAACCATTTTAGTACTTTATATTTCACAGAAAATATCAACAAAGAAAGAAATGTTGTATTTAATGATGGACTCAACACATTTTATTTACAGTTATATGACATTAGACATATGGTTAAGAACCATACAGATATTGAGAGAGGAAATCTGCTGTTGCCACATTCTAAGCAACATGTATGTCAACCGAAAAAAGAAAGAAAGAAATGTTTTATTTAACAATGCACTCAACACATTTTAATTATGGTTATATGGCATCAGACATATGGTTAAGGACCACACAGATATTAAGAGAGGAAACCCGCTGTCACCACTTCATGAGCTACTCTTTCCAATTAGCATCAAGGGATCTTGTATATGTGCCATCCCACACACAGGATAGCACATACCACGGCCTTTGATATACCAATCGCAGTACACTGGCTGGAAAGAGAAATAGCCCAATGGGCCCACCGACAGGGATCGATCCCACACCGACCGCACATCGAGGGAGCGCTGTACCACTGGGCAACAATGTCCAACCCCCAGAAAATATCAACAAATGCAATATATTCAAGTGAGACAAAAGTTATGTTTTTATAATACCTTTGGGGCTGTGGACATCCTAAAACATCAGGAAGTTTTCATTTGTCCAGACAATTGTTAATCTCTGTTGTGTCATAATTAAGAAAAAGAACAGGGCCAAGCTCACAAATAACTGGGAGGCTTGACACTGGATTATTCTTGCAGTTCGATGTAAATTTCACAACACCGTCATCACAAATTTTAATTTGATCAGTTTAGATATTGTTGATGACAACCGAAAAGGAGGATGCATGGGACATAAAATTCACAATTAATTACTAAATGATCATCATTGTAAATGTTTGTAATTCGGTATTAGGACCACCCCACCATTAAGACCAGTTAATGAGTCCCACCCGTGGTTGCAATAGTGGAGTTTCACTGTAGTAGTTGGGATCCAGTTATTGTATAATGGCAGCTTACTTTGCAAACTAACAAAATATCTGGTTTATAATTCACAATTTGTGCTGCCTTATGCTTTATGAATTATATTGCCATGTGTATGAATATAATGGACCATTTTACTAAAATAGAAAAATACCCAGTAAGACCCTCACAAGACTGGAATTCCGACGATTTTTATTATTATTTTTTTATTTTTTTATTTTATTGTTTTTAATGATGCACTCAACACATTATAATTACGGTTATATCGGGCTCGGACATATGGTTATTTTGAGATAAAAAACCAGTGGGTAGCTGACAGGGATCGATCCTAGACCGACCACGCATCAGGCGGGCACTGTACCACTGGGCTATGCTGCCCGCTGGAATTCCGACGAAACCAGATGTTTTGGGGTGGGGTTTTTTCAATACCTTTTTAAATAACAGTACAGAACAGAACAAGGGTGCAGAAAGTACTAGTCTGCTCACCAAATAAGAGTAAAAATGTTGACGGACAAGTTAAAAAAAAAGGCAACTACCAGTCTGGCTGGCGATCTAGCGGTTTTTCTGACCAAATTTTATTTATTTTCAAAAATTTCTTTTTGCATTGAATCCATGACTCTGTGTCTGCCATGCCAGAATTTCAAACTAATCAAACAAATTGTTCAGAATTATGATGAAATGCACAATGATACTATATTGATAATAGACTACTAATGAGTTCCAAACTGTTCAAAAGTGATATTCTAGAAATGACTTAAAGCGAAAATAGAATCGTGCCACAATGTCCCCCCAAAAAACAGAACCAAATTTGTCAAAATAGAACCTAGCGTTGATTCAAACGGTACTAAAGTCTATGGCTTAAACGGAAGCAGAAAATTAAACAGCATTATAAACATGCATTGTTTACATTGTTCATAATAACACCCTAACACCATTTTTGCCAACTGCATGATACATTGAAATGCTGTTAAAACTAAAAAAAAAAAAAAAAACATCCCACAAAACGCGCACACACGCACACACACACACATCAACCCCCCCCCAAGAAAACATATAAACCCTCCAATAAAAAAATTAAAAAAATATGAAAATCATTATGTTGTGATAGTAATTTTGATTTAGCTTTATTCCTCCGAAACAAAGCCGGGCCAAAGGTCAATAGTTCCTACAAATGATTTGTTTACATTGAAAATATGTTACCGATGTGTTTTGAATAGATTCTTCTGTTAAATACTTGTGGGTTGTCACTTAATCTTCACTCACAGCTTTCAGAGTTTGATTTTGTTTGCTTGCCACGTGATCTTGATTACTTACTAAGTGTCCATTATAATGTTTTGGTTATTAATACATGTTTTTTTTTGTTCAGAGGGTCGGTATATAATAGCTAGACATAAAATGTGGGCAAAAATGCTAGGGTGTGTGGGGGGGGGGGGGATTTGGTTGCATGCTATTATAAAGATATTGTTAAAAACAAATGTAATATATTGTTCTATAGGCTGGCAGACAAGTAGAAATTCTGGTAGGCTGGTAAATTTTAATTAGTTCTGGTCCAACCGGCTAGTGAAATATTTTCCATTTCTCAATCCCTGCAGAACCATAGTGAAATATTTTCCATTTCTCAATCCCTGCAGAACCATAGTGAAATATTTTCCATTTCTCAATCCCTGCAGAACCATAGTGAAATATTTTCCATTTCTCAATCCCTGCAGAACCATAGTGAAATATTTTTCAGTCCCTGCAGAACCATAGTGAAATATTTTCCATTTTTCAGTCCCTGCAGAACCATAGTGAAATATTTTCCATTTTTCAATCCCTGCAGAACCATAGTGAAATATTTTCCATTTCTCAATCCCTGCAGAACCATAGTGAAATATTTTCCATGTTTCAATCCCTGCAGAACCATTATAAACTAGATTCCCATTAAATCCCGACTTTTTACTTGGTCCCATATTAATGGGTGTCCAGTATATTTACTGTATATACACTCTGTGTACATTTGTATTTTGTGAACAAGGATACAAGTGGCCATGATTATTTTAAGATACGGTCTGTCAATAGTCTGTACTAATGGTCATTTATTTATAATGATTGGCTTCGCATCCAAGACCATAAATCAAATGAGACGTGAAACAAACTTGGACATCAGCCCCGGACAGGCCATTACTCATTGGGTTCATTTTCAAAACATCTTCAGTGTGTTCCAACTACATATTCCACTTCAAAAAAAAAAAAAGATTTCTTAAAGATAAGACTAGCTGTGATAGTATCATCTAGGAGAACTAGAAATGTTTTCTTTCCAAGTGGACACAATGATGTATAGTTCTGCTCTAGCTTAATATATGATGTCAGCATTGAGCTTTTCTTTACCGGACTCGGTGGCATCGTGGTTAAGCCATCGGTCTACAGGCTGGTAGGTACTGGGTTCGGATCCCAGTCAAGGCATTGGATTTTTAATCCAGATACCGACTCCAAACCCTGAGTGAGTGCTCTGCAAGGCTCAATGGGTAGGTGTAAACCACTTGCACCGACCAGTGATCTATAACTGGTTCAACAAAGGCCATGGTTTTTGCTATTCTGCCTGTGGGAAGCGCAAATAAAATGTCCCTTGTTGCTAATCAGAAAGAGTAGCCCATGAAGTGGCGACAGCGGGTTTCCTCTCAATATCTGTGTAGTCCTTAACCATATGTCTGACACCATGTAACCATAAATAAAATGTGTTGAGTGCGTCATTAAAAAAACCATTTCTTTCTTTGAGCTTATATCTTTCTGTTGGTTCCAGCCTGGAACATAGCCCTGTGGTAAAGAGCCCATCTGAAGTGCAGTAGGTCTGGGATCGATCCCTATCGGTAGACCCATTTGGGCTACTTCTCTCATGTATGAGTATTTAGGATTTTGTATTACTTCAAGCTGAAGGGGTGAATGTAGGGCACTGGTAAAGTATTCAGTTGATGTGCAGTCTGTTTGGGCTCAATCCCCATTGGTGGGCCCACTGGAATATTTCTCATTCCAGCCAGTGCACCACAACATGCATATGTATATCAAAGGCCATGGTATGTGTTATCCTGGCTGTGGGATGGTGCATATAAAAGATCCTTTATTATTAATGGAAAAATGTAGAAGGTTTCCTCTTAAAGACTGTAAAAAATTAGTAAATGTTTGACATCATATATTCGATGATTTATAAATCTGTGCTCCAGTGGTGTCTTTAAAAAAAAAAAACCTGTATTTTGTGGTACCAAGTAAATAATTTTGGTGTGAAGCTACACCTTTTATGAACCTTCATTTATATATAGCACCTTTTAGTTTAAGGTTCAAGCATGCAGTTCTGAGCACAGATCTCAGCTATCTTATTGGTCTTCTACCTTTTCGGGGCAAGATTTATTTAGCTCAGTCAAGTGAGTGCTCGCTTGAAGTGCTTGCACCTCGATAGATCCATTCAACTGACTGGGTTTTTCTCATAACCAGTGCATCACAACTGGTGTAACAAAGGCCGTGGTATGTGCTATCCTGTATGTGGGATGGTGTATATTAAAGATCCCTTGCTGCTAATTGAAAAAGAGTAGCCCATGAAGTAGCGTCAGAGGATTTCCTCTCTCAATATCTTTGTGGTCCTTAACCATATGTCCGACACCATATAACCATAAATAAAATGTGTTGAGTGCATCATTAAATAAAACATTACCTTCTTTCCTTCCTAAATACATGTGTATAGTCATATTGGGTATAAACTGTATATATTCACACACATAA